>JARVGV010001153.1:35574546-35589277 GCA_031762435.1 Hypsolebias longignatus | reverse complement strand
AGGAGGTCAGCTAGTTCAGGAGTAAACCAGGGGCTGTCACGCCCCTTTATCCTGAACTGGTGGAAAGGAGCATGTTTTGTAACTGGGACCCTGTGTACACAGTTTTGTTCCACCACATGTACCACATATGATGTAAATGACAATAAAGAAACCTTGACAAGTTACTCAAAGTGCTTTACACTAAAATATGTGCCCTTATTTACCCATTCATAAGCACTCTACTACATTTAAACAAAAAAATAATCACAGCTTTATCACATTCATTCACTGATGGGACACACATCAGAGACAATGAAGGGTTCCGTGTCTTGCGCAGGGACACTTCGGCATGTGACTGCTGGAATCGAACCCCCAACTCTTGCATTGGAGAACAACTGCTCTAACCACTCAGTCACGGCAGCCACTCGCCAACATCTCATAACCTTCAAGACGAATATTGATGACACTTTCAGAAAATAGTTATTACAGGTATATCTTCATCTGACTACCTTTTGGAGTCAAATTAATTAAAAATGGCAGCTACAATTATTCTGTCTTTGCCAAAACTAAAATATCTGTAACTTAGTCAATTTTACAAATGAGTTAAACTTTGGTGTGGTAGCAGCTAAGGGCCATTTCCAACACACATTCAGAGTGCTAAAAGTTTTGTAATATCCCACAAGAATGCACAAAATATTATTTTCAAGGTTTGACCAAAACACCGATAACTGCTGTTTTCAGCATATGATGCTTGATGTCTAAAACTTTGTCATGAAAAGTGGTGAAAGAAATCCTTCAAGGCTTTTCATAGTTTTAACTTGTTTGGTCTCATGTTATGACTAAAATAACATTGTCACTTATCCAGTATATTTATTTGAAATGAGGATTTTGCATCTTATAATTTCAACACTCCAAGGAGTAAGGCAAAGTCTTACAGAGCTCCTGTAGTGGACACGAACACGAGCCTGTCCCCTGCAGTGCTCTAGTGAAGCGTCTGTACCGAAGCTGAGTGATCTGATTAACGATCTGCATGCTGACCCTGCGAGCTGCCCTCCAGCTTCAAATCCTCAACGCCTGCAGGGATCCGAGGTCACGGAGGAGAAGGTCTCCTCAGGGCACATCATGGACCCATTCACATAGAAGAGAAAGGAAGGAGAGAAACAAACTCCAGCACATTTTCTTTTATCTCCTTTCAAATGTGTTCAAACTCAGTTTGGATTTCATAGACGGGCCGAGTTGGGTCCATCTGGACTCCCTATAGTTCCAGACTTGGAGTCAAAGGTGACAATGAAGCTGCTCCTCCAGAGGCCGTTGTGGATTCAGACATCCTGCCACCTGTAAATCACTGGGTCACATTTCCACCTGCGTTTCTTCTCGCCGTTCCAAACGTTTCAGATTTAACAGTTTCTGTAGCTCAGGAAGTGAACCCAATATGTAGAAACAGGTTTTCCTTCTGTGCTTTCACTGACCCAAAGAACTTATGTGATTTTTGAAGCAGATGTGTCCAACTACACGGCTCACCTCTGATTTAATAAATGAGCTTAACTAATGAAGATCTGAAGATTTAGAGTCCAGCATTGTTCTCATAAATCACAGATTCAATCAATGACATACCCTTCTTTTATAAAACCATTATAAAGTGTTGATAAATTATTTATAAATCTTTTTGTAAGTTTATAAATCAATAACCTGACTAAATGCATTTCTTACTTAAGCCAAAACATGTTCAGATTAATAGCTTGAAACATATAAAATATTAGTAATTGACTCCTGGAAGATTAGGGGTTCTGTAAAAGGTCATGAATATCTTACCTGTTGTAGATTGCCCTTTGAATGACCCCAGATTTAAATTTAATGCTGCTGTCCTAAAACAACTCCAACGCCTTAAACTTTATAACAGTTTCTACTAACAATATTTTATACCTTTTTATATTGTAACCAGTTTGCATTATTTTGTTTTATTATGTAATTTTTTTTTCCCAAGACAAATAGCAGCAGCAGATGCAAGACTTTTGCATAGTTGACAGCAGTGTAAAGGTTTACAAAGTAGTGTTTGCATGAATCACTAGGAGTTCATGCGATCCAGTTTTCTTCTCTACATTGTTCAGTGCAATTCTCATTGTACAGTTTTCAGCTATTTCAACAAATCATATGTCAAAATGTTCAGCTCTTTCAGAACAATTCTGCCATTGTTTTTGGTATTGGTGCAACTTTAGCTTTTTTAAATTTCTGCCATTTTTTTTTTATCATAGAAAATAAATTGAGCTCACTTTACATCCTTCAGATCTTTAGATGTGTTTACAACCTTTTACTGCTCCTTTCACATTTTGTTCTGCTTCAGCTTCTTTCAGCTTAAACTTCTTTCCAACTATTTTTAGCTACTTTCATTTGTTAATTCTGTCATTTTGTGCTCCTTTCAGATTCTTTCGGCTTTCTACAACATTTTTGTGCTTCTTCTAACTTCTTTCTACAAATGACTAATTTCAGCTTGTTATGCTCCTTTCATCTTATTTCTGCTAGTTTCAGCTTTTCTACTCTTTCAGCTTCTATTTAGCTGTTTTTATGCTGATGTGAGCTTTTTCAGCTAATTCCACATTTTGTGTACTCATTTAAACATTTTTCAGCCTAATTAAAAAAAATGTGCTTTTTCCACTACCTTCTTATAATTTCAGCTTTCTGCTTTTTAAGCTACATTTCAGCTTATTTATTTATTTATTTTTAAACTAATTTCAGTTAGATTTTTCAGATAATTTGAAACAGTTTGAGCTCATTTCTGCTTCGTTCAGCTTAATTGGGCAAACATTTGTTCTTTCTGCCTTTTAACGCTAATTTAAGATTGCTCTACCTTTTCAGCTTATTATATTTTAGCTAAATTAAGCTGTTTTCATATAAATTCAAGGTTGTAGTAATTTGTACTACTTTCAGGCTAATTAGCCTCTTTATGACAATTTCTGCTTGTTATGCTCGTTTTAGCTTTTTTCCTACTATTTCAGCTGCTATTTGGCATTTTTATGCAAATTTTTGCTTTTCAGCTGATTCCATCTTTTTAAAAATAACTAATTTCAGCTCGTTCTGCTTCATTCTGGTAGTTTAGGCTCCTTTTTATTTTTTTCAACAATTTTTTGCCAATTTCAGCTTTTTTAAGTTAATTTTTGTGCTTGTTTCTGCTTATTTAAACCTAATTCAGCAAATATGTTTTTTCTGCTTTTGTCTGCTACTTTAGGCTAGTTCTTCGTTTCTGTTACATTCCAGCATGTTTTTAGCTCGTTTTAGCTGTTTTTCAGCAAGTTCTTCTGCAACAAGCATTCACACTGCATTTTTGCAGAAAATATAATTTCTCTATAGTTTGAGGTTTAAGTTATTTTTATTTAACAATTCACTTTGGTCTTGGCTACTTTTGTATTAGTTGTTAGTTTACTAGTTTAGTCAGGATTAAAATGTTTCTTTAAACTGAGGTCGTTCAAAGAGCAATCTGTAACAGGTAAGATGATAACTGCTTGTAACATTTCCACAGAACTACTTGAAAAGAGATCAACTCCACTTTTAATGTTTTGCTGAAACCTTAAAACCCTCTAAATATTACATATTGCTCATAAAATAATGGTTAATGTTTCATATTTTGGTTAGTATTTCAACAGGAGTCTGATAACATCATTTGATTACTATAAGAAGACGAGTGTGGATTTCAGGGCTGGTTACCATCATCTTCAATTGACAACTAACAGTAAAAATATATTTTAACACTGCCTTTTGACTCAAAAACAAATCATTTACTTTGTTGAATCAAATAGTTTCATTTGTTGTGTGGTTCCTGTGTAGCATTTTATTTCATTTTGAAGTACCTCAGAAAAGAACGTTTTATTTTTCCCATTTATTAGCATGTTGTTTTGGGAGAAACTGAGCTCAGCTGAGTACAGTCTGAGAGCCAAGGGTCCAGTTGAAGTTTACTGCTGCTTTGGGTCACATGTCAACAGTAGGACACTTACAGTTCAGCGGTTATGTGCAGTCCCTGTCCTAATGTAAACCTGTTCACCCACAGCTCGGTGAGTCTCCGCGCTGCGAGCAGCCGCGGCCACGAGAGGAAGAAAATGTGATCTTTACCTTGGGCTGTGTTGATCTTTCTTTGACTTTTACTGTTTTAGGTTTTAACAGCTTCAGTCAAGAACGGAGCATGGCTAGTTTGTGGGTTTCTGTGTGTGTGAGAAAGACGGGGCAGTGTGAGATGCTGCCAGGGAAAAGACTGCATGCTACTTTCTTCCACCTCAGATTTCCCCACAAGTCTGTCTGTGTCTCTGTCTTCTTTGTGTATCTACGGCTGACCTGCTTTTCCTCATGCTCACTGAATATTCCTGGATCTGAGGAAAGAATGGGATTCTTCAGATTAAAAAAAAAAAAAAAAAAAAGTAAAAAAAATCTAAGAACTGTGAAACACGTGTCATGATTTGTGGCTGTCCCCCATATTTCAGGTTTATCTTAAAAAGTTGGCAAAACCAGTTCTCGATCACAATCAAATTGTATTTAAAGCACATTTACTGAGTGGAAAGTGATATATTTTGGTATTGCTCTACTATTTTGGCAGTTGTACTTTATGTTGACCTTTCTGGAAAATGTGTGGGAGGGAAATATGTCTAAAACGGGGAACATTTGCATTTGGTTTTTAATCATGTGACTGATTTTACTCTCACTTCTCCACAGTTGCATTTTTATTTCACTCTATCATACACTTTCCACCTCGACTCAACCTTTCCCTCCTCTCTCGTTCATTCTCTCCTTTCTGAGGTATTTGTGCATGGAGGAGACAATCAGTTCTGCCAGTAGTTGCAAAACCCAACGGCTTTCCCCATCCCACCAGCCTGGACCAAACCTTACTGGTGACATCCGTCGCTGCAAGATGCTATTTCACTGAGCTAATGAAATTCAGATGGGGGGCCATTATTAAGTGGTCTGGAATGGAGATCTGCTCCTTGTTTACTGATGCCACAAGCATTTAGAGCCTGTAAATACAACAGCTGAGAGCAACCAGCCCTGTGTGCTCATTTTGTCTGGAGGGTCCCCTTTTTGAACCACATTCAACTGTCAATAACTACTCTGTAATCTGGACCCGAGCTGTGGAAAAAGCTGATCTTAACCCTTGACTTTTCTGTCTAAACTGTAAACATTTGGCAATACAAGTGTTCAGCCATGACTACATGACTTTTCCATGTGGTCATATTTTATATTACAAGGAGGAAGTAGCCAAGATTCAAGACAAAGTTCTGGTTTCAGCAACAATTCAGTAACTCTATGAGGAACCGCTGCTTCAGGGTAAACACAAAGTTAGTGAATAAATAAATTTAGGGAGCCTCATTAATGCTCTCTAAGGTACAGACAAACTTCAAAATTGGGAGTAAAGGGTAAAACGTGGAGTGAAAGTTGTTAAAAGTCATTAGTTGAGAAGTTATAAGAGTACTGGAGGTGATCCACAAGGTTCATTATTAGGACCTAAGTTATTTATCATGCATTTAAATGATATTTGTTTAATTACTGAAGAGATAAAAGATGCAGTTGTTGCTGATACTAACATATTTTTATCTTAAATTTTAATCTTAATTTTAATTTCTTTTAAATTATTTTGAATAAATACAAAAGGATTAGTACAAATAGAATTGATATTAAACAATGGCTCAATGGTCATAAGGTCACTTTTAAATTAAATTAAAAAGTTTATATTTATGTTGTTTTGGTGATGTTAGGGACTATTTTAGGATAATGCTTATGATAAATGGTGTTAAAACTGAAAAAAGGTGTATGAATCAAAATCTTTAGGTGTAACTATAGATCAAAAACTCTCCTGAAAACAAAATAAAGCATGTACCAAAAAGAAAATCTGGTGGTATTTTGTATAAAATCAGAAAATAGTGAATTGCCAGAAAGGCTGTGATGGACTTGAGACCTGTCCAGGTGTACCCTGCCTCTTGTATAATGACCTTCAAAAATAACTATTGAAACAATACAGTGCAGCATGCGTCTGCAAATAAATGTACAAATAATGAATATGCTCCAGATCATTTTTTTAATTTTTATTTTTTATTTGTTTGGATTATTTTATTGATAGACAGAGTGACTGTCCACTGAGAACCAATGTGAAGGGATATTCTGATGCATGCTCAATGATCCAGGTAGAGGACTCTAACAAAGTTAACTTAGGTCCTCGGGACAGATTCAAAAATAAATAAATAAATAAAATTAAATAAAAATTTATAACTTGTTGAAATGTTTTATGAAATGAGTCAGTTTATTAAATTAAATTAAATTCAGTATGTTTATAAAGCACCAAGTCACAACACAAGTCATCTCAGGGCATAAATAAAATAATAATTTAACATGATTTATCTGAGGAGTAGACTGCTTTGAATTTAACTCCATCACAGAACTCTCATCTTAAGCATGGAGGTGACAGTGGAAAGAAAAACTCCCTCATGAGGAAGAAACCTTTTACAGAACCAGGCTCAGGACAAGCGTCCATCTGCTTTGACCAGCTGGGTTTGGTAGGAACAGGAAGGAGGAACAGATACACAATGGCAGGTCAATAATCACATGTTAAGATAGAAATAGTATCAAATGAAAACTAATAAATTTTAACAATTAATTTAAGGAAATTAGGTCAGTTTGTTCTCTAGTAGTCAAAGTCTATAGCAGCAAACAAGCCAACCCTAACTTTAGGATTTATCAAAAAGGAACATTTTAAGCCCAGTCTTAAAACTGGACAATGTTTCAGCCTCATGGACAGAAACTAGAAGTTAGTTCCACAAGAAAGGAGCCTGAAAACTGAAATATCTTCCTCCCATTCTGTTTCTGAAACTCTTGGAACAGCAACCTGCAGTCTGAGAGCAAAGTGCTCTGTTAGGAAAAGATAGAATAAGATCTAAAAAAAAAAAAAAAAAAGATGGAGCTATGTTGTTGAGGGCTTTGTAGATTAGAAGTAAGATTTTGAATTCACTTCTGGACTTGACAGGGAACCAATGGACAGAAGCTAAAACTGGAGCTATGATCTCTCCTACTAACTCCAGTTAAGACTCTGGCAGCAGCATTTTGTATTAACTGAAGATGTTTTATAGAAATATTTGGACATCCAGATATTAAACCATTGCAATGGTCCAGTCTAGATGTGACAACTGCATGAAACTATTTTTAGTGATATTACGCAGGTGGAAGAAGGTGGCTCTAGTAACATTTTTAATGTGGGGGATAAAAGACACGTCCTGATCAAACATAACACCAAGATTTTTAACACTAGAGCTGGAGGCCAGATTATTATGATCAGATTTATGGAATGGTTTTAGTGATGTTAAGAGCCACGTTTTTCAAATTTTTGTAATGTTTGTTAATTATACATTGTTTTCTAAACTGATTTAGTAAAATCCATGAGATCCATAAAATCAAGGGTTTTTCACTTCATTTTTTATTTAATCACTGGACTGACGTCAGCACACAGTTTTTGGCTGTTTTGTGTTATACTGTCATTATAGTTCAAGTATGTACAACACTAAAGAAATGTTAGACAGAGAATGACGGTATTTGTTGCCAAAATTGCTAAAAGGAAATTAGCTCTGTTGCCTCGTGTATCCCTGTTCAGAGTCAGAAGCAGAAAGTGCAGTTAAAAGCATAAATGTGGCAAAAATCAGAGCTAAATGAAACCCTGTGTTGAGGCACAGATAACCTCAGAGCCTGCTGAGGAAAAGTGATCATTTTGTCCAAACAGCCCACCACACTGACATTTGTCATATTGTGATTCAGTAATGAGGCTGTCTGGCACGAGGTGGTGGATCACAGATATACACTGAGGAGTTCCCAGCCAAGCCACAGGTCCTGCTTGAGTCCTGACCCGCTGTGATCTGAGCGGCTTGGTGGCTTTTCAGCACGTGTCTCCTGAACCTCAGAATGTGAGCCACATAAACCAGGCCTCTAAACAGCTGCGTCAGGAGAAACTGTGAGACAAACATTATCTATGATTAACTGAAGTAATATAGTTTTAGTGAATAGACGCAAATGTGTCTGGAGAGGGAATCTACTGCGGAGCGTAGTTTTCATATGCTGCGTTTGATTTAACACTTCACTAAGGTCCATTTTGCACTCATGCCAAATAATTACACAACATAAAAAGCCCCAAACTCTGTTTATTTCAGCACAAACCAGATGAAGATAAACATCTTTACAGTAGCAATCCTTTGTATATTTTATGCTGTTTGGCCATGCAAAACCCATTTCAAATCAGAATCAAAGGCCTCCATCTTAATGTGCTCCCGTGTGAACCCCAGACACAAAAGAAACCCAATTTGTTTAGATAATCCCACTGCAGATTTTCAGCAGACGCATTCCTTCACCGTGACTGTGGATATTATGACGGAGCAGCTAAAACCAAACCAGATCTTCTGGCTCAGCTGCCAGCATCTTTGCTACACACACACATACAAACAACACCCCCCCCCACCCCCCCCCCCACACACACACACACTCATGCATATCCCTGCTGCCGTAATAAAATAATCTAATGCTAAAATAAATAAAAACTCTCAACCAGTTTATCAAAACTAATAATATTCTCAATAGATGTTACGAACCGTTGAAACTCAAACACAGTGACCTCAACGCCACCGTCATATGTAACCGCTAAATCTAATTATTTGCTAAACTGGAAGCAATTTGGAGCAATAGAGTCAATAACTGAGCGGGTTTCCTAATATGTGACAATAAGCAGTGATCAGAACCAGAAATGTGAAGACTCTCATGTTGGGCCAGTTGGGCCAGAGATTAAAGAAACGTAAAATGAAACAGACTGACGCTAAGGTGATTCAGACGACTTCCCCTAAGCAGTAGAGGAATTTCTCCTCCGAAGTGAAGACATAACATAGTCTCTTGGTTCCATTAATGAACTCCTATTGCATATTTCATACATTATATTTCAAGTGAATATTGCTTCAGACCACTTGCTTTATGGGAATGTTTCCCAACTGAGAATGGTTATGGGCTCCTAAGTTTTTTGTTTACACAACAAATCCTAATGAACCAATAATAATGTTTTCCCATGCTACATTACTCCAATTAATACATTTGGAAAATCATACAAAACGCTGCATGTCTTGGACTTCGTAGGCTAACTGAACACGACACACAGAAACATGGATCACTACAGAGGACACTCCTTTAAGTGCTCAGTGAAGGCTGAAGAATTGGATAATGGGCAATAAGAGTCAAAGCTGCTCAATTCACACAGTAGAAGAAAGAGTTTTTAATCTTAATGAGAGGAAACTGAAGCAAATCTATTGCCGATCCCTGAAGCATAGTTGTTGATTCATATCGTTGGTGCTCAATGACTCTCAAAGCCAATACAAGAGTGCACCTTCCTATTAATTTCTCCCAAGACTATAAAACTTCTTCAAGAAGCTCAAACTTTTACTTATAGCTCACTGTGAGATGTGCTGCCAGGAAAGAAGAGTCCTAATATGAGAAGGCAGCAATAACAACAACAGTAAAATATCCACATCCTGTCTGTGGTCATAAATAATAAAAAAGCCATCACATTTTTTTTTTCTTTCTTGTACCTGTCAATATCTCTACATGTGGAAGGAGACTATGTTCTAGGCCTTGCACTTAACCACAAGACAGCCTCGCTTTCTCTGCACTATTAGCCAGAGCTTGACCTGCTCCCTAAAGGCTAGTGGGGTTCAGAGGTTGAGTGTTGTGAAAGTACATACTGTCACTTACGATGCTATCTCATCTAGCTGACTCTACCATCTTAAAGGGAAACACACACACACACATAAACACTGACACACAGAGGGGAGTTGTGCTTTAGTAAGTCCCATCAGCACACTTAAAGCCTCACTCTAATGAATACCCTTCACCCCAAAATCCTCATCTTTGCAGCCCCTCTTCAATCTACCCTTGCGGCACACTGCAATGTTCACGACTCAGCATGTTTTCAGTACGATGCGGACGAGCGCTCTATCATCATTAGGGGTTTTGTGGAGTCCTGGGGTCTGGGCAGTGTGCCAGGATGTGTAAAAGTTTCCATGAGGAATGCCTCGAGTTGCCTTCAAATGCATCCGTAGTCAACAGAGATCTACAAGAAAGTTAAACTGTTTTTTTTTTTTTTTTTGTTTTGGTTTGTTTTTGCTGAGTGGGAGAAGAGAGAGAACCCAACAACAAAAAAAGAAAGGAAAAAAAAAAAAGGAAGCTCTGACAATTCTGTTTCTACTTCGAGAAAACAACTCATGCAGGGTTTCAAATGAACCAACCTTGAATTGAACAGGAAACAATCACAAGCAAACCTACGCCGTAACACAACGCAATCAGAGCGCATGTGTCAAATGTCAGAAAACAGGGAGGGCTTACTGCGCTCGCTGTTTTCTTTTTTGGGGGGTGAAAGGGCCCTTTGTTTCCCAGAGGCAGCTGGTAGAAATATATCTCACTGATTAGCACAAGTTCCTTTTCTGTCTGCCACATTTAGCTGTGTTTCATGATATCACCCATCACCATAGCACCTAATGAGACAGGACACACTGCTCCAGCCTTAACCATTACTGGTTCTATTCTAAACACACACACACACACACACACACACACACACACACACACACTTCAGCTACAAAAAAGTCTTGGACATTTCCCAAAATTGTCTTTACAAAAAGGTTTTTAATGTGTGTGTGAACAGATTAACATGTGAGTCAGCTATGATGTCATCAGAACTGCTCCTTCAAACTAATGTGCAACCATTTCCTATATTTAGACTTAATTAGTAGGGTTCTTGAGGCATATGAGGCTGCTGCAGACTAGTATATAGTGATGTCATTGTCTGCCATCTCTCTAAGTCATGTCCACTTTTAAGCACAAATCCTGAGCTGTGAGTAATTAAGCAAATTTGAGAACTGTAGTTTTATGTGAGCCTAACCACGAGATGTTTATGACAATGACCAGCAACACAACATGAAATAGATTTCTGGCTGAGACGGTTTTATTGTCTTCTTCCATTCTCTGAGCCATGTGACTGTACCTCCTGCTCTGAGGAGTTAGAGCAGGTGAGACTCAACATGATTCCTTTATGAATTCAGGTGGATACTTTCCCAGTAAATGCACTGTCCGATAAGAATCTTGCTGAAAAAAAAAATAAATAAATAAAAAAACCCTGTAGATATATCTTCATGAAATGTATTGCTTCCTTAGCAGCAAAGGGAAAAGTTTAAGGGGTTATGATGGAGTAAGTGTACGGCAGACTGGGGGATTTACACCTCCCTACATACTAACCCAGCTCCTTGTGGTAAAGTTGCTCACCGTAGATACGTTGAGGGGTTTCTCAGGGGCTGAGTAAAATCTCGGCTCGGCCTGAGAGACACATTTCCTCTGGCTGATGAGAGTCGGAGGCCGATCAGTGCTTGAGCGTGGGAGGCGCACCACTCTTGGGGAAGATCAAGAGTGTTCCCGCAGACTCCAAATTGCTGGCCCCCCAATTGCTGAGGAGGGGTTCTATTCTACAGCGGCTGGCGTTAAATCACCGCTACTGCGGTGAGGTCATCCTCCTGTCTTGCCTCTCTAATGGAGAACTGACTCACTAATACAGGCGGTAATGCATGTGAACAGTGAGCAGGGAGGCTTGTGAGCTGCCTTCCGATCTTATTTATTTTAGCTTAAGGTTCATTTAAGGGGTTTGGTGTAGGTCCAAGCTTGGGAGCAGCAGATGCCTTTGCAGTATGCTATTACCACCGCACACTTACCGGGACTCCAACAGTTCCCCACAGATGCCTGCGCAGACGTTAGGTGATGCAAGCCAGTAGCCTGATGAGGTTTTCAAGGAGCTGCCTACCTGTTCTCGTTCAATCAATACATATTCCTGTGCATCCCTAATGCAACTGTAATCACTGTCTGAATACATTTGGCCCACAGACTGATGGAAGCGGCTGGAGTAGTAAAGAAGACAGGTTACGACAGGATTTGGTAGAATTACTAATGCTTTGGAGATTTGGTTTAACTTCATATTTTGGGTGCTTTAAAAAAAAAACCTCTTGCCAACTTTATAATAAGAATGTAAAAGAATGGGTGTGGCAATGTGCAAAACAGTGAGGAAAAAATACATTGTTTGAAATTGGGTTCTGCAGAAAGTTTATAAGGTTATGAACAAATAACATCTTATTCTTTGTAGATAGCTCTTTAAATTACCTCAGTTTAGAGAAATATGGTTTAGTTTTGATCGTAATCATCAACTAATCTAATCTCATAAAGTCCATTGTTCCAAGAAACATTTATACGACTGTTAGATTCACATTGCAGGGTTATTTACGATCAAAATTATTTGCATGTTCAAACAGTGGCAGCACCAATATGCTGCCACAATTTCAGTACAGTCTATAGAATAAATATAATATTTGAACTGAAGTAACCATGTAATGTAAAGTCAACTGTGATGTTGCTTGACAAAAACGCATTTTCATAAATAATTATGACATTTTTGAGATTGGAGGTTTTTCTAGGGTGGCAACAATCCACTTTGTCTTGGCCATGCTTGGCTAATATTTAGCTCATCAGTCTGGTCAACATTACACTTTCTTCAAACTGAGGTCCTCCAAGAGGTAGTATCCCAATGAGTTGCAACTGTTGGAGCCGAGTTACCAACTCAAACTTGACTCAGTATTACAGGAAAATATTAAAATTTTCAATATTTGCAACCAACAAAATGTGGAACCATATTTTGTGCATGAAATTTTCTAAATCATGGTTTATTTTTGAGTGTACATGACTTGTAAAACTGTATTCTAGATCATTCACATTCTTTCATTGCCCATCTCTGCCAACATTGTACCAGCCTCAGTTTACTTTGTACCCACCTTGGCACTTTCCCTACATTTATGATTTAATCAACTTGAACCCAATTAAAATAAGCAGCTCTGGATCATATTTTCATAAATACTTTGTATTATTTATTACTGATATGACCTTTTAGACCTGAACATTAATTGTTAGAAAAGTGCTCATGTGCAGATAGTCTAGCTCATGTGCAGATAGTCTGGCACTCTTGTGAAAGGTTAGAGATGCTCAAAACAAAATTAGACAGGTTCAAGATGTCCAGAATGACTATGAATGTTTAAGAGAAAATTTGTTGTACAGTTTTTTTTTTTTTTTGGAATATGTTTAAAAGAACAAATAAGACTACAAAAGCCTCTATGACTCAAACAAGTAAAATGAGAATCACCTCAAATGTCTTAAGACATTTTGGAGACTCTTGCAAATCCTCTTTGCCAGTCATTATGGTCAAGCCAAAGACCTATTTAAAACTGATACACTATTATTTGTTCATACCCTGTCCACACACATTTTTTTTTTTTAAATAATTTGAACTATTCTTTAAAAACAAAGTGGTTTTGCTAAACAATGCAGTTCTAAACAATCACATTGCTGGGTTCTTAAGAGAATATATTTTAGGCAAAATGGTATGGAGGGAGGGAAAATTATGAGTTCACAGAGCTGATAACAGACCTGACTGAATAGTCTGTTGATGAAGTGAAGACTAATGGGACTCATCAAGACTCACAGAAATGCTGACAGCTAAATTTCATCTCAATTACAGTACCTGAGCAGAACTCCCCTGATCCCCTCATGCCTACCACCACTTTAGTCCCAGGTCTGTTAAGGGAAGAGGGTATAAATTGAACAAGCATACACATACTGTACATTACATTTAAATTCACACACACACTCACACTACATCAACTTACTTAACATAAGGTGCACAGAAAGGGTAATATCCCTGGATATAATGTAATCCCCTCATCTCTGGTGGGACACAGGTGGATTTTTTAACATTTCCAGACTGGAAGAATGCCAATGCCGTGATCCATGAATATATATTGTAACAACAAGTGGAGCCTCTGCTAACACAGATAACAGGTTGCTGACATAAAAGGCCTAATGTGAAAAGGATAATAAACCTGACCATATGGTCCCCTGGGTGTGACTGGTTTCATTGCCAGAGGGAGACCAGTGACCCCACAGTCTCGCCTGATGATGACAGCCACATGGTGTCGACTCTGCAGGGAAAAGACGGGAAAACAAATCCTCTGCAACCCACCTCCCACCATCCCTCCCAGAATTATAGGGGAAAAATGGTTTGGTTCAGGAAACCCCTACCCATTGTTTTGCTTCCCTCATTAGTTGTCGTGTCAACAGCTTGGCTCGCTATACGTGTGCCACTGTTTTTGTTCTGCTGCACCCCGGCTGACCTTGGTGCTCTGATGTTTTGACAGATTGTTTTAAAATCCCATCAAGGCAGTTTAGGCATTTTGAAATAAAGCAGTCGCTTGGACCAACATAAGCTGAGCCAACTATCAGACCAAAAGCAAATAAATCCGCAGGGTCTAAAATTAAACAAATGTGACGCAAATCAGCTGCCAAAGCTCTGTCAGGAAACACTGAGAGGAGCAGCAGGGTGTGGCTACGTGTGTCAGGTCTTGCAGATAAGAAGAAGGTGTTAAATAAATGTAATCTGCTGCATTAATGGTCATTTTGGCTACAGCTTAACAAAGCAGTGTTTCTTTATAAAAACTTCTAAATACATCCTAATTTTTCAAGTATTAATAAACAAAACCTTTTAGATTTTATCTAAAAAAGCTAAGTCTGGTCCTCTGGACATTCAAAAAATCAAAACAAAGAAAAGCAAAAAAATTGTAGAAACGTTTCGTCTTTCGTCCGAAAGACTTCCTCAGTCTGAGATGTTGTATTCAGC
>JARVGV010001153.1:35552689-35570461 GCA_031762435.1 Hypsolebias longignatus | reverse complement strand
AGTCCAGATGACATGATTCAACCTTTTTTGTTGTTATATACCTGGATGACTGAGAAAACAAACTTTGTGTTTTTGAACATGTATATTTTATTAGGAATGGGATTTGTCTGTAAATATTTTCTGAACATATTTGTTATCTGGACATCTGTAATGCTGGATAGACAAGGTTCTGATTTTTATTTCCATTGACAAGAAAAAACATTAGACAAAATTCAAGGTTTAGAGGCACTGGCATTAGAAGCATTTGTAATGCGGAGGGGACAATGGGGAGGGGGTCTGGGGTTCCTCCCCCAGAAAATGTTGAATAAAGTAGATGTCATTTCCTTAATTCTGGTATATTTTACCAGGCTATTAATCATCTAGGTTTACCTACAATAAGTAAACACTTAATTCAATAACTTTTAGAGAGCATGGTACAACAAGAAGTAGCCTGACCAACAGCTCTCCTTGTGAGACTAGAGCATGCTCCACTTCTCTTGTGCATCTTAACATCCCCAACCTTGGTCATCAACTGTTGGCACTAACGTAACGCTAAGCTAGCATGCAACACGGCTGTGTCTCCCACTCCTCCCCTGCACTGTCTACAAAAAACCTGAAGAGATGAGCCAAGGCAAGTGACAAAGAAGAAACACTGCATGCAGTGTGGTGAGTTGTTGTAGGTAACCAGGAAAATCTGGAGTGGACTTTTAGTGATTTGCATATTCTCATATTAATCAAGTCGAATGGATTTGTTCACAAAAATATAGAAACAGTGCTGGGTGAACTAATATTTCATGGTAAATGTGGGGGATCCAAACTAATTTTTTTAAATGTGAGGGGGAAACGTCCCCTTCACATATTGATGCCTATGCTTAGAGGTAAGAAAGTCACCACACACATGCTCAGAGTTTAGTACTGTATGCTTTGAGTATGACTCTCAACTACAATCAAATACACATTTTGTTCAGTGTATGTATGTAAATGTTATTGAATTATAGCCAGTTTTGTGTTGACTAAATGCAATTAGTTATAAAAAATCACCTTGAATTGAATTGATTGCAGTGGTTATTTTTGGAAAATTTCAATAAAAACCATGCAGTAGTTCATGGGAAACCTTGCAAAGAGATAGGCCATGACTTTAATGGCTAATGCCAAAGTTTTGGAAAAACATATTTCATACTGTAGAATGCTCCTGTAAGTTCTGTGAATTGGTCTAAGCTAACACCACACCAAATTTTAGGTAAGGTATCTGCAAAGATGTCCAAGTTGCAGTGCTTTTGGTGTTATGTATGGTTACAGCTGTAAAGGCCAAGTCAAACTGAGTCAACTGCAAACTTTAATCAGTTGAAGTCTGCCTAAGATTTATTTTATAAAACACTCAATACATTTATCTTATTGGTTGTTCAGATTATTTACTTACAGACAGAGTTGAATTCAATAGTTAATGACAAACATATACTGTGGGTTCTGTTAGCACTTAGTGTATAAGTTGGGAATGACCCCCAACTAATAACACATCAAGTTTTAGATCAATATTTGTAAAACTGACTGGATCATATGTGTATTTGGCAGCCATCTTGAATTGGTTTGACCCAGCAGGTAATCAGTTTTAGATGTACTTTGTGAGTTTCATTAAACTCTGTCTAAGGGTTTATGAGCTATTTTGCTTTCAGACAAAAATACAGACATTCACATACACATACAGGATCAGGAGTAAAAACATTTCACCTTCTGCAGCAGGCAATAAAAATGAAATGATAAACAAGTTCTGTTTCAATAGTGTGAGTTTGCAGAAACACTCATTGTGAAGCAGGTGGTGGTTCATTAACTCAAAGGTAGCTGGCGCATTGTGTCCCACAGAGCAGGCAATCTGGTCTCGTTGTAAACACCAAGTCTGGTTATGATGCCCGACAAAACCAAATCTGCAGACAGGGCTGAAATATTTCTGTCATTGTCCAGATTTCTCAAAAAAAAAAAAAAAAAAAACATGACTGTGCAAAAGCCTATTCACAAAGAACAATGTGTAGGTCATTAACTTTTCCTGTATGTGTCACAGAAAATGTTTCTGGTTCTGTTCTGTACAGATCCAACCACAAACCAATGCAATCATGGAGGGGTGGGCACCCAGAGGAATACAACATGATATGCCAGAGGAATCTCCAAACGGCCTGTAAAAACAGAGAGGTTCCGAGAAGCTCTTCACCCTAGTTTTGGTCATTGTTGGCATCTACTGGGAGTGCTGGAAGTCTGGTGTTTAATGTGGTTTGTGAAAAACTGTTTCTTGTTTTAAGAGCAGCGCATTGTGTCTCTGCAAGAATGATTGGAAATGGAGCTTGGAAAAGCAGAGCTCACGCAGGGAAACAGACAAAACATCTTAACATCATGGACACGTATTTAGAGTCCAATTACAAACACAGCTGATTGTGTATTATAACTTCAAAACCTCTTTCTGATTTACTGAGTTGTTGCTCTTTTCCTTATGCAAAGCAAACTTTTGACTTAATAGACTTAAAGTGATAGCACAGCTATTTGGATGGAATATTCAATCATTTTTAACCTTTTGTTGATAACCTTCAGAATGAAAAACAGCTGAATGAACTAGCACACTAACAACTAATCAGCAAAGACCAAAACGTATTGTTGATGTTTCAAAACTGCTCCAATTTCCAACATTTCTAAATGAGTCATGTAAAGGCTAATACTGTATTTAAAATCATAATTGCCTTCAACATATATTATTATTATTATTTACATGGATTCTTTTAGATTTTGTAAAACCAAATAATGGCAGCAGGGGCTAGCCTTAGCATTCTAGTGCAGCTGGGTGGCACTTCCAGCAGGAGTATAATAACACTTCTCCTGGAATAACCATTACGCACAAATTGATGGGGTTTAAATGTTTATGAAATAGCATTTGCATGAACCACAATGACATTTTGAAAACTGGAGTTGGTAGGCTATTTGATTAATTAAATCTGCACAGAAGTAGTTCTTTTAATAACAAGTTAAATCATGACAGCCTATCGTCAAACACAAACTATTTCACTTTCTAAACTCCAAAGGTGCTATGGTTAGCTGCTCCTGACACATTTTGTTCATTAACTACAGAATTATATCTAAATGTCACTATTCTAAAAGTAATGTGGGTGTAAAACTTCATAAAACACTACGTTTTAATGAAATGTTAAAGTGGTTTTAAAAGGATACGCTAGTAATTTCTGAAGCAACTTTAAGTTAAATAGATAATTTTAGCACGTTATCAGCCATCACTTAAAGAACATGTAGCCCAAAGAAAAGGATAAAACCATGAAACAGAATAGGCTAATGGCTAGCTAAAAGAGGTCTCATATTTTTTAGTAAATTAGCATCCATGTTACGTGAGCGTAGAAGTGCTGAGTGTAGAACATGTAAATATCAATATGTTTCTGAATGTATCAGTTCACCTGCAGGTGATGACACTTTTTGACTGACATTAGCAAATACTTATTTGAATATGCTGACACTTAATTAGGTAAGGGATTGGTTTGTCCATACAAACTTTATACTTCTGTATTTACTGACGTGCTTTATTAACCTATATTGTGCTAATGAGTTTATTTTATTTGATGTTTGATAATTATGTAATTCCTATTTTTGCCTTACCATGCATTTATTTTAACAGTTCTACTGAGCCCTTTCTACTAAACACTAAAGTTTATCTGTGACTGGCAGCCAGTTTAATGTTTTCTTTGTCTCTTTCTTGTAATATTATTTTACAGTTCCCACAGGAGGCCGAGTGAGGCCGAGAGTTTATTCAATCTGTTTGCATGTCTTGCAATCTGTTGAAGTGATATGTCTGGTTGAACACGTTGTGTGTTTCTTAAACCAGTGTGTAAAGGTAGTCACCAGTGTTCAGCATCTGTGGCCACTGATTGTGTTTTTCATTAGTGTCAAAGAATAATAAGGTAACCACGTGACCTGAATGGAAAATGAAGGTGGTTTTCAGCATCTGTGTCCCAGAGAGTGTTTGCTTCATCCTTCCGCCGTTTCAAACAAGTCAGGCTATTTTAAGCCCCGCTTTGCCTTTTTATAGACGCACAGGCAACAGAGTGTGAAAGAAATGTTCTGTGTAACCAACGTCACTGACCACAACTGTGCTTGAAGTGGGTTGAGGGGCCGGAAGAGACTTTTCATATGAGCAAACAAAGAAAAGTGTTGACAAATGTGTGTGTCTGTTTGTGTAAGTGTGTGTAAATGTGTGGGTGTCCTCCTTCAGCCCACCCTGAGTACCTGGCCACAGCAGTCGTCTTTTCGCTCATTGTTGACACACAAACACACCGAAACCCTCAGAAACAAACAGCTTCACTAGGATTTCCTCTTGTGAAACTGTTGCACCCATCATCACTACAAAGGTTTTGTTTATGCTGAATATACACCAACCATTATACGCCATTATTTAGAGTCAACAATCATAAATTTAAATTTTACTGAAAATAATTGATTTATATGTTTTCCTTTATCATAATTGTGGTACACCAGTGCAAAGGTAACAAAGCCTGTCCAGTCTCCAAAATGTGCTTGGCATTTCTTGAAGAGATGCATATTGACTACCATTCTTATGTCAGAGTTTTGTGTTCTACATAATCTCATGCAATAATGTGAGCACTTGTGAGCTGTATTGGAGCTCAGAGTATGTTTTGTGGATACCTCTCAGCTACTGCCACGCCTAATTTTTGCTTCGTATCTACAATAAGGTTGATTGAGTTATAACAATCTTTGTGTTCACCGATGTCGCTCTGCTGAGCTGCCCATCTTGAATTGGACTGAATTCACAAGCAAAATCAGTTGTAGATGTACAAAGTATCTATAATATTACTTTTTTAAAGTTTTATTAAAATCTGTGTAGTGGTTCATGAGATACAGTACAGTATTTAGTTAAAAGGAAAACAAGTAAATGTACACACGTGTCTCAGATCTGGAAAAATGTTTGAATTTCAAATTCACATTGTCGCGTAGAGTTATGAGGGACTTCAAAGGAGTTGTAAATCTCAAAATTAAAGTTGTGATTCCCTATCTGTTTGGCTGCAACATTTGTGAGTTAATTATGCATCTCTGAGACGACATCGGCCCCGCTTGTGTGGTCCACACTGTGCTTGTGGTTTACTTGGCAGCAAAAGGCAGAACACAACAAGTCATATTTCAATTAGAGCTGTGTTTATGTTCAGCCAAATGACTTAGAGACACTCTGCCAAGAAGCTTCATATCATACTGTCTGTCTCTGTCAGGGTTGATGTACTGCGTATGAAATGGATAGGCCATATATGGCGACTGTTTAAGAATCTTCTTTTTTTATCTCTCAATTCCAAAGTAGGGCAATGTTCTATTTATTCTAGAAGCTTGACCCAAAGTCTTGATCACTTATCTCCTGTGGATGTACAGATAACTGCAGATAATGTAAATATCACATCTTATTAGCAGCTGTAGACTTAAAAGGCCTGCGTGCTGTGCCAGAGGCCAGAGACCCATCAAGCACTGATCAATGAAAACAAGATCCTGTTGTTTTGATCTAATGGATTCCACTGGTTACCATGATGTGGGGTGCAGGATGGAAGTTCTAAACCAGTATGAAGATCAAGATACGTATGGGTATCAGAGCATCAATTAATCTGATGCTGAAAACTAAATTTAGGTGTTGTTCTTCAAAAACAAACAAACAAACAAAAACAAACAAAAAAAAAAAACATTACTACTTGTTGTTTAAGGATGTGAAAATAACTTTTTCAGGAAACATGATACCAATCAAGGTTGTGATATTTCATCTGTCTATAGAGTGGAAAGCCAATAACTCCTATTTCAATTTCAAAAGTGAATGTTTCAATTCATTCTTCAAATTCCAAGATGAAGGCAATTGCTAAGCAGTGATACCTGAGGGACATGGTAAGTGCAGAGAGATGTAATCCTGCATGGCGTCTCAGGTTGCAACATGAATGGCAAGACAAAGCACTAGCTGGTTGGGTGTTTGTATGTGTATATCCATGTGTAATTGTCAGTTCATTGGGCTATTTGGACACCATGGAGGTATTGTGTGAGGCAGAATGTGAAAGTGAGGTCCATTGAAGATTGACTTGTCTACGCTGACAGCGCTCGGAGGGTCTGTCACTCAGCAGGAACACCTCATGACTGAGGAACGAGGTTTCACAGCAGAATAAACAACCTCTTCTTCTGCTCTCACTCATAAGAAACAGTCAAGCGGTGCCAAAATATCCACTGAAAAGTGCTATAAATTTTACATGATATGTTGACATGTAGAGTCATAGCGTTTACATTTCACAGATCTTAAGAGTTTAAGAAATACTATGAAAGATGGGTGCAAATTGTGTCACTTTAGAGAAGCATACAGTCACAGGAAAAGAAAAGTCCACCATTGTTCAGTTTAAATTTCAAGACAACAAAAATCTATACCAGTTTTTGGACTTGTTCAAATTTAATCTGAAGTGCACAAAAACAAATTTCATCTATCAATTTACCTATTTTCCCCCATTTATTTATGATTGGTATGCAGAGGCAACAGGTCCAGGAGGAAACCTCAGGCACCCCTTACCCCAACAACACTCCAGCGTCTCCTGGGGGATCCCAAGGCTTTCCCAGGTCAGACAGAATAAGTAATCCCTCCAGCGAGTTTTAAGTCTGCCCCCAGGAGTCTCTTTCAATTGGATATCCCCGAAAAACCTTCAAAAAGAGCTGCATAGAAGTATCCTGATCAGATTCCTGACCATCTCAGCTGATTATGCCAAGCTCAACTGGATGATGAAGCTTATCACATTATCTCTAAGGCTGAGCTCGGACACTTCACAGAGGAAGCTCATTTGATACATTTTGTTTTATTCTCAACATTTTCTTTTTCCAATGGGAGTAAACTTGCGTAAAGATTTGGCACTTCTTTGTGTGTCGGACATATTTCCCGGCGCAACCACTGACCACCGAGCTACCACAGCCTACATGTGTGGAGCAGATGGCTGCCATCTTGGGCACCCGGTGGAGCAGACAGGGACACAAGGATTAAGGGCCTTTGCTCAAGGTTAATTAACCACTAATGCATCTCATGCATCTGAAGGCAGATGTTTCCCACCCAAATTGTATTGACAACCTTTCAATCACAGGCTCGCCTTCCCTAACCTCTGTGCCGCCACCCTTATTTTTCACATACTTGATGTTAGATTTAGATAACTGTAGTACCTGGTAAAGGCTATATTGTATGTTAGTACGTTAATGTGTATATTATGTATATCAAGTGGTGTATGTGTTTTTTTTTTTTTCATGACTACGAGTTCTCTGGCAGCAGGAACATCAGGGTTATGGTTTACCATTAGGAGGCAGGTAGGTGAAGCGCTGGTACTGGCTTCTCTTCCTTTTGCCGTTGCAGACGTAGAAGTTAACCTGCATGGAGCTGGATATTCTTTGATTCCTGTAGGGGGGGATCTCCACAACAAGAGTGCCCTAAAATATAAAGATACAAGAAGATATTTCAACTTTATGTGACATAACACCTGCTGAATATAAATATGAACTAACCTCTGAGTCAGTTTACGTTTAATCATTTGATTTCATGTTGCACAAGTTCTGTAACTTTTCAACCAACACGTTTTTAATTATTTTTGCAACATTTAGCATGTGGGTTTTGTTTCTTTGTGTGTTTTCTTAAATACAGCTTTACATTGGTGGTATGGAATGAGTTTACAGTATAACACACTCCAAGCCCGGGAGGTTTAGAGGTTAATCAACAGCTATGTTTATTTTGCTGCTGGCCTGCATTTAGGGTACTGTTTCCAAGTGGCTGGACAGGGAGCTGGTCTGAATGAGAATGTCTGGATTGTGTAGAAGCTGTAGTAGGACCCATGAGACTGGTCCACTGCCCGTGTTTGTCTCTGACAAAAAAACCTGGGGCTTTAGCTTTTTTTTTTTTTTTTGTCCTGTACAGCACAGAAGACAGGCAGGCTTATTTGTTTGCACAGCCGTTCTCCTCTGTAAAAGGGGTCGTGTTCCCCACCCCTCTCTTCCCCGCTAGACCACAACATGTCTGAACGGATGTGAACTCCTGACAGCTTTAATTCTGACGGAGGAAATGTAGAAAAATTTGTCAGCGATGGTGTGATGGTGTCTAATTCCTGGGATAGCTGTCACTCTCATTGGGGTCTGCACAGGTTAGAGTTGGGAACTTTTGTCTGGAGGCAGGTTTTTCTCCATTGTCGTTGTGCATGGAGGAAGGCTAGAGGGGATGGGGCATGGGGGGTGGGCTGAAGGTGATCTCAGCCCCAGCTTGCCTTCCACATGATGACAAGGAAAACATGCAGGTGGCTGATTGAGTGTGGTAAATGCATGCAGCCTTCCTCCTCAATCCCAAACATCCAACGTTAGCACTCTCCAGACAGCAATAAAAACACAGTCAGGCAGTCTCGAGCACTTTAAGGTAGTCTGGTTGGAAGTAACAGAAGAAGAAGGCCAGTGCTCCTTACAGTTTGTTGCTGACAACAAGTAAGAACACTGAGCTACTTGTGTTTATCACGTTTACCTCCACTTTGCACGCCCACCTATTTTACAGCATCCAAAAGTTCAGTTGAAGCACCATAAGTCTTTTAAACAAATAAATACCATTTATCCTTCTGACAAAACCACATTGCTTACCTGAGGAAAGTTAACAGGACACAATTACTGACTTCTTATATCTCACAGAAACTTGGCCACAACCCAAAACCATTTAAGAGCTTAATGAATCTACCCTCCTTGATTGCATCTTCACCTGCCAACCCTGTGGCACTGGTTGTGAGGGAGGTCTTACAATAATTTACCATAAAGGTTGGAGAATCATCCCTTCTCCTTCACCAACCTTTCAGTCATCAAGTCTACAGCTATACAGCACAACAGTCCATCTCCCACCACAATAATTATTATTTATCATCCACATAAGTCCAAAACTCAATTTATCTGCCTCACTACTCTTCTCACCAAATTTGCAGTACCCTCCCCCAACAAAATTTGGCTTGGTGACTTTAACATACATATCAACAACTGTAATACCCTCTAACTGAGGACTTCTTCTCTTGTTTGGACAGTTATTGTTTTCAGCAGTTCATGGATTTTCCCACCCATTCCAAAAAAACATGTTCTTGACCTCATCTCTTGTTCTGGTTGTTCTGGTATCACCCCTCAAAACTGTTCTGCAACAGATCTGCCTATCTGACCACATGCTCATCTCTTTTCATGTCACACTCTCACTAACTAAAGCTAAACCAACACGTCATATCTTTTAGAAACATCAAGAACATTAAAATGGACACTCTAAATACTGGTAATGGAAACCTCCTCAGCATAAACAGCTCACATCCTCCTAGCAAGCTAGTACCTCACTAAAAGAAAAGTCTCCATTTAAGTTTAAATTTAAAATTTAAACGCCAAAGTACGACAGCTTGAACGCCTCCATAAGAGAACAGGATTCACAATTCACTCTGTACACATTCTCCATTACAAAAACACCCTCTCCCCAGCCAGATAACAATATTACACAAATATAATCAATACAGGTGACAGAAATACACTTCTCTGTAACAAACATAACTCTATGTCCACCAGACTTCCCCCCCCCCCATCATTTCTACTCCACCAATAACTGTAACTCTGACATTTCTCAATATCAAGATCAACAATATCAGCATCTACCCACTCACTCTATATACAACCTGCCCATCCCTATTTTTCTACCCCATCTCTCCCACTCACTCCCAGGCCTCACACTTACTTCACATGTTCAAATATCCCACCTGATCTGAACATTGAAGTCATCCACCCGTCAGCTTGATCCCATTACATCTACACTTGTTAAAGACTCTGGTTATTCTCTTACCCCATTAATAACATAAATTGTTCACTCCTCTCTCACCTCTGGCATTGTCTCAATGAATCCATCCATTATCTTCTGCTTATTCTAAAGTCGGGTCACAGGGGTAGCAGCTTGAGCATGATCGTGCGGTATCTACAACTTTCTTTCATTTGGTATTGTCTCATCATTTCTTAAAACAGTAGCTATTTATCCCAACCTCAAGAAACCCAGATCAAACATCAGTGACATCAGTACCATTTGACCCGCATCTAATCTCACATTTATTTACTTCCCAGATCCATATCCACCTCCGACAATGATCTATATGAACAATTCCAATCTGGCTTTCACCCACTTCACAGCACCAAAGCAGCTCTTACCAAAATGACTAATAACCTTCTCACAACACCTGACTCTGGACTCTTCTCCATCCTCAACCTCCTTATACAAAGTATCTATATCTATAAAATATCTATAAAAGATAGCCATTTTTGCATTTGCTAAGATTAGCTGTGGTGGCAATCATGAAGTGGGTTGACCCAAAGTTTTAGGGGGCAAAGACAGAAAGAAATACAGTTTCAAGCAGCAGCTCTAAAATACACGTCTGTTAGTTTGGAGCCTTTGGCAGCATATACGTTCTAGTTTACAATGAGCGGGAGGAAGTGACAACCCCCGATGAAAGGCATCAGCAATTCAACACATGCTGACCTCACGCCCAAGCAAACAAGTTTTTAGACCTAACAAACCTTGATGAAATCTTAATTAATTCCAGAGCACAAGAAGCTTTCTGTGACATGAAGACCATTTTTGCTTCATTTCCCTCAGTTGACGATTCCCTTTTGCTTGGTTTTTATTAACACAATCCGAATGTGTGACTGTGCGTCAGAGCGTGCTGGTTTATTTTCTCATTACAGCCTTCATGAAAAGCAGCAGGTAGAGTCGGGGGTGTAAGTCGCTTTTGGCTGCCCGAGCCCTGCACAGATGAGGTGTTAAGCCCCAATTCACCACAACGCTTTACTGTGAACTAATCGTCTGGCTATGACGGGACGGCTGTGGCGTGAGTGTGTGTGTGTGTGTGTGCTCGTTGATGTGTAATCTTTAACTTTGTTTTCTTGCAACTATATGACAGCATGTGTTTGTTTCTTTCTCCTTTACAGAAAATTCCATTCAGGATTGCATCGGCTAATCAGCATCGCTTGTGATCCAGTTCGTAATGCTTCAGCAAGTGTTACATCATCAGGTGGGACAGATGAGTAGGAGACAGAGGAAAGAAGAACATCTCAGGGGTAAGAAGCATTAATTAAATTTTAAAAAATCATGTTGCTGATGTGCACTTACAGGTTTGACGGAATCCTTGTCAACTTTGGCTTCAGTCTCCCACAGATGGTGCCCGTCTGTCCACACACATACACAGACATTTAGTATAACATTAAACTGCTTTATTTATTTTTTTAATCAAAAAGGAGTAGAGGAAATGTGAAACTGAACTGAAATGAACAATGCACATCTTGGTGTGGCATTTTGATCAGTGGTGTGCTACAACCTGAGTCAATTAGAACATGAATAACTGGATTCTCTTTTTGTTCAGCAAAATTAAAACGTGATTTTGACATTATACATGTGAAATGTACACATATTCTAACAAGCCACTTTAACATGAGCATAATGAAAATGCAAAACCTTAACAACCAGTAATGCATTTTTTTATGATTGCTGCTTTTGTCAGATTAGGCAAAAATGGGCGATATACAAACATTTTTTTGGAGTATGACCTACAAGCTCAGATGTTCACAGTAAAGAGGATATATTGTAACATTATTTTCTTACAGCCACATATCTTGATGCACCATGAAAACTCAAGGCACAGAACTGAGACAGGATACTCTTTATATACGTATTTCCACATCAGTACCACTTAACTTGTAAAATACTTGCTGAGAAATGTAATTTTATTATTGTCTAATGAAAAAAGTTGAACTTTCTCCTTTCCTCTTTCTTCTTCTTACCATCCTGCCGATGTATAGATGGTTCCCTTCCTGCCACATGAGCTACTGCAGCTGAAGGGATCCTGCAGAAACTCAGCTCACATTCTTTACGTTTTATTTGTGATTCCATGCCACACCTTTGAAGCACAGATCCTGTGGATTCTGCTGCGGCAATCAGCACCAATCACAGGCACAGTTTTCTTTTTTCTTTTCAGAACCTTGACGCATTACATCAGTCAGAAATAGAAGTGACACAGTGCAGCTTTGTGTCAGTGGCACACCATGTGAGGTAACAGGGTGGTTAGTGTGTCACTGCTTTTATATGTCAGTAGAAACAAGCTGTACGCCGATGTCCCCTGTCACTGAGGGAGATGGATAAGAAATGTTTGTAGTTTTCAAGATGGAGGATTTTCTGGACTTGAACTAAACAGGGAATGCAAGTAAACCTTAATGTTTTTGGTATAGGATATTCAAGTGGTTAGTTATCCATAACCAGACACAAAGGCGGAGCCAGGGGGTGGCCAATGGTGGCATTAGACACTAATCTTTAGTCTCCCCAATCATTTGAGGAAACTACTTTTAAGCAATATAAAACTGGAAAGCATAGTTTCCTCAAATGATAAGTGTGGTCCGTTTGCAAATAAATATGGTGATGACCATCTTGGATTTTGTTGCAGCAACACAACTTTTGAAAGTGACTTTTCTTATCATGCAGTCACACTAAAGTCGAAGTAGGAGCGTTGCTTATTTTTGACTGAATCATTTGCCAAAACTGTACTTTTAAACAATTTAAAAACTAGAAAGTGTAGTTTTCTCAATTAATTAGGGTGGCCAGCTTTCATATATGGTGGTGGCCATCTTGGATTGTGAAATGTCAACCTAATATTAGAGGCATACACTAAAATGGAAGTTGGCACTTTGCTTAATTTTTAAGTTACAGGCTACAGCTCACAACATCAACAAATGTACATAGATGGTGACAGCCATGTTGGATTTTGACATGGACACCCAATTTTTGAAAGGAACCTTTTTTAACACCCCTAGATGAAAATTGGTACCTCACTTACTTTTCACGTTACCATGCACACAAAATGCTCTGATGGAGGAACAGACAGGCTCTTTCCAGTTCCTTGTCTTTGCTCCACAATGTAGTACAAAAATAAGCAGCTTACAGTATGAATACAACAAATTCACATCTATGTACGTCAAACTGAAGCTATGAATCCATAGATAATACAATCCACATCAGTTTTAAGCTGCTGATATGAAATGTTCAGCAGCTCAGGTTTGTTTTTTTCCCTAAATGGGTTATGTTTTTCACATCATGCAGGGAGTAAATGATTTCAGTCAGGGTTGAATGAATATCGGTGAAGCATGGAAGTGGGGGCGGGTGGTCAGCTTCATTTTGCAGAAGTGAACCTCAGAAAACATGTCGTTCCAAAAAGTCCATATTAAATAGAACAGAGGACAAAACCAGACAGAGAGGAGATCAGACATGAGGTTTCTATTTGAACTTGGGGAAATCAAGCATTGCAGATGGTGGAGTGTTCTTTGTTGATGAACAAAATGACTGGAGAGCAGTAACAGGGTTCTGCCTGCAGAAACACTACAAGACATGATAATGTGCATGTGGCAGGTGATTTAGATGCATAATAGAACAAGGTACATGCAATGCTGCAAAGCTGCAAAGAGCAGGGAAGGGCAATTAGAGGCAGAGAGAAGGTCAAAACAAGGGAGAGAGACAGAGACAGACAGAGATGAGCATTCCTCATGTTACGTCTCAACAAACCATCAGGGAATCTCACCCGCCCACGTTCTGGGAGATACTCCAAGAGGGAAACCTTAAACTACGACATCAACCCTGAGCTCCACAAGTAAACATGTTTTTCAAATTGGTCTTTTCTCTCTCCATCTCTACCTGTAAATTATTTTGTTCCAGGGAAATTGTATTTCTCAATACTTGCTTGAGCTAAAAATCTTTAAAAACCAAGTTTGGGCTGGAAAGTGGCCACTGTCAGAGAGTGTCATACGACTGATAACCACAAGACTTTCCATTCGTTCTTTCTTCCTTGCAACATCTGCAAAACGCTTCTGTTCCCAACAGTGCCTCCTCCTTCAAAACCAAGGTCCACCCACGTGCAATGCACACAAACAAATGTAGACACATGCAAACACGGAACCACAATATCCTTTACCTTTGTTCTGGCCCTACACTTCAACTATAGAGGGGAAGAGGGTGGAGAGCACAAAACAATGGGTGGAGTTTAGCTGTGGCTTTTATTTAAAAGAGAAATGAATGGACATTTAAGCTTGTTACTAGGTATTCTGTTTAAATTAAACCAGCCATTGTATTGTGCTAAATGACTCACTTGTGTAAATTAGATCCACAAAGACTAACACCAGGAAAGCAGGACAACTATCTCATTCTTTGAGCAATTAGACCCGCTGTGGGGTTAGGCTTCTTCGAGTCATCGTCTTTGTGTGTACCTGATGCCTGGCAACACCTCTGTTGTCTAGTTCACAAAAACACATTTCATTTGTTACGTTTTCATGCACTAAAGTTTAGCTAACGAGCAAAAGTCACAAACTACATGCTCCACCTGGTTTAAATTAGTTCACTTACGATGCTTCAAACAAATTTCTTATTCGAGCCTCGACACTCGACAGATGACCGGTGAAATATTCGACCCTATTATGAACTTACAGATTCTGACTCCTGTCTTTTCATTAAACTGACAGCCAAAAGTGAAATTACCTTCTGAAAGGCCCAGCTTGAGCACAACAGCTTTCACTGACCAACAAAGTTCACGATATTTGCGAATGGAAAATGTGATTCACGTGCTTAATTGGGGAGGCTGTCCACTGAAACAACCCAGATGTACTTTTCAGGCACGCGTCTTTTCCAGAAATGATTTTAGGGAGCATTTTCCCCTCTTTCCTGTTTACATATCTCAAGGTTAGATTCCATTTATTTCCTTTCTGTTGCTTCTGCTGCTGTCTTGAATAAAAATGCGTCAGTAATTCATACATGTTCCTGAAGCATCCACCTTCGTGCCCAAGGAAGAGAAAAGCCAAAGAGGCTGACAGGATTTCTTCATGTCTGATAACCACTGAAGCACCTGGTTTCTGCCAATCTGTAAACTGGTTAAACTGAAAACATGTAGGTCTGCTTCAAACTGAGAGGTTATGAGCTGACAGTAGATTTATGATAGGTTTATAGGCAGGAAGAGACTTATTCTTGATGTATAACAAGAAGGGCGTGGGTTGGTTTGACCTTGGAGCTGAGAGGGATGTGGTCAGAGGAGTTGAATTTCATCCTTTTATCATAAACCCAGCTGTGTGGCAAAGATGGTCTGGTGAGTTACACATTCATAAAATCCATTTATTCTCAAGATGTGAAGCCATGTTGGTGGTAAAATGGTGCGTTACCAAGGTATTTTAGAGCCTTGCAAGGGTCAGAGCAAGAACTGTTCTCACAAACATTCAGACTGACCACATGGTGAAAATGAAAGCTTTATTCTGTATTTTAGCAAGGTCTTTCTGGCAACTTGTAGCCAAACGTGAGTCACGTTCTGTAAATGATGGATCACTTTTCTAGTCATAACAAAAGGTTTCAGTGTTTCAGGCCTACCACAGATGAATAACTGTCCCTCACAAAATAAAAAGGAGGGTTTTTTATTTATTTTTTATTATGACTTGTTCAGACAAACTTTAAGAAAAGAAGTCTATGAGCAAATGTAGACATCCTTGATCTAGAACCAACTGAGTGCTCTGCAACTGTGTATTCTATGACTTCTTTAGCTTTGGAAATATTTACCAATTCACTCATTAGTTCAGAACATTCAGTTTCATTCAATACTTTTTCTCTGAAATGGAACTTGTGTTTTTGTGTAAAATGTTAATGACTATCTAAACAAAATGACAGTTCAAATGTTTGGAGGTGAGGTTCTGTGGAGATGTTATGAACAATCAATCTCACCTGCTGCAGATAGCTTTCATCCTTTGGAGAAATGGAGTTTTATTCTAGCCAAGTTGGTTAAAGGATAATCTGAGCGGTACCAAGACCAAAGTGCTGTCAGCCAAGAACAACTCTGTTCTAAAAGCATGACAGCATTTTAAGAAAACTACTTTATAAACTACACAGATAGTTATTTTGCATCAGTTTGGTATTAGGCTGACTGGAAATGCCTCCAGTCTGCAGTAGCTACTACAGCTAGCTGCTGCTGTTTCCACGTGCACTTACAAATACGCATGGAATTATACAGAAATCAATGCAAATCTGATGGAAATAAAAGATTTATGAAACAGCATTCACAAAAAAAAATTAAAAAAAATGCTATGGTTCTTCTTAGAACTGAACTGTTTTGAGACAGCACCCATCCATGCCAACCAAATTATTGGTCAGAATTAAACTCTATTACTCCAAACTTCACAGTTCACAACAAACAAGAGCTTAATTGCTCATAATCATTCCAAAACATCTCAACTGTTGCTTTGAAAAAGCACGGGCACATTTATGTCCCAACAGACTTAACCCTTTATTGTGCAGCAACATTATATATTTGTGCTAGTCAAGGGTTTTCAGAAATCAAATGGCCAAACAGCTATAAAGCAAAGTAACTTAATTTACTTTAAGTTAACACATTTCTATCTTGTTAGCTAAAGTTATGAACGCTAATCCAACCAAACCCCCAAACACTGTCTAGACATAACATGAGATAGAAGTACAACGCCTCAATTAATTTTTATGTTTGTTTGGACTTGTTTGATATGGGAGTGTTTTGCCAGGTATTAATATCCTTTGAATGAACTCTAACAATTCAAGTCATACTCTGTAATGCACATGTTTTTAAGTCCTAATGTTTCAACCTGCTGCTAAGACTTCTTCAAAACAATATTAAAATTAAAAAAACAAAGGTTGTTCTACGGTATTATGCTTCCTGTATGTTACAGATTAGACTCATTTTGAAGAAGATAGGACCAGACTTATCCCTGCTGCTGACCAGGCCGTGTGGCGCTGCAGAGCTCCAGGCAACCCTCCAAACCAACCAGATGTAAAAACCATCTTGCTCATCAGGGAATTCCCTCACCTCCTCCCCCCAAGTCAGAGTGTAGGCTTTCCCCATCTCTCCCCCCTCTGTTTGTCTGTCTGCTTCGCCATTTTCCCTGCCTCTAGCGCTCATTCCATCTATGGAAAGCAGGGCAAGCCAGAACACACACTGCACTAGGTGTGCCAGGTATGTCTCCCTACACTTTTGCCAAAAGAGAGGTTTGGGCTAACTCAAAAGACTGGCGCACGACGCACGCATAATAGCAATAACATAAAAATGGAATGAAGCACAACAATACAAAGAGAGATGGAAAGTATGATAAATGCCAGTTCTGTGGCTCTGCTAAAGATATTCTTCCCAGAAATCGACAAAGTCCAGATAAAAATACTAGCTTACATTGCAGCAGAAACAAATTTGTGATCTAGCTCATCTGATTCACTTGATCCCATCTCTTTATGACGTCTGTAATGAACTGAACAGATTTTAAAATCAGTAATATAGATTAAACAGATGACACGATTAGACTTTCCTTAAAAGCCACAATTAAACAGAATGTTTTGCTGGGAGAAGGCATTGGTCCTACATGGCATTCAGCCATTAGACAGTTTTAACATTATTAACTTAATGTTACAGTCCACATGGACACACACAGTTTTTCTACAGTAGAACAACCTTTCTTTGTCTTTTCCCTTCCTTCTATTTATTTCTAAGATCTGGGGATCTGGTCTTTTCCGTTTTGCTCCTCTACAGGGAATCCTTTGCGGATGAGTCACAGAAAACACTTCCTTCTGAACAACACAAACAAGCCCGCGGGCTAGCCGCTATAGTGTGATCTCTCTCTCTCTCTCTCTCTCTCTCTCTCTCTCTCTCTCTCTCTCTCTCTCTCTCTCTCTCTCTCTCTCTC
>JARVGV010001153.1:35460155-35470465 GCA_031762435.1 Hypsolebias longignatus | reverse complement strand
TGACTAATGCTAATAAATAACATTTAACACTTTTCATTTAATATAAGTTAAAGTGCTATGAATATCATATGGCTGTTACTGAATATATGTGACCAGCTCTTACAGCTGTTAAAATTTTTGTAGCAAATAAGCCTAAATAAGAGGAATATGTTCTGATAAAAGAAAGTACCGGTATATAAAATATCAGTATCGATTATCGACCAAATAAGTTTTAACATATCAGCATATGGGATATTGGCCAAAAATCCAATATCGTACATCCCTACAATAATGGAACATTTTTATGGTCTTACCTTAACATTGTCCAGGATTACCAGAGGTCCGTTTACACCCGACACAGTGGAGTACGCTGAAACAAAGAAGTAATCTATTAGTGCACAAGTTCAGACAGTTACAAACACAGTGCTGACAAGATCCTGTAGATGTGCAGCTGAACTTCTGTCAACTTTGGATAGTGCAGATTTTCCTAAATCAAATCAACCTAAATCAACCATAAGTTGACCTTTTCACAGTAATTAAAATCAAAAATAAAATTAAAAAAACCTCTGTGTGCCTTCAGGCTCACATGTTAAAGTCAGGCAAATGTCAAGAAAAAAATAAAACTGAAATTTGTCTCACTGGTGTACAGCCATGAATTCAGTTCTGATCAAAAATACTGAACATTACTGAAGAATGGGGGTTATAGAGGAGTTGGCACTACATTAACTGAACGAACTTTAAGCATGTTAATTTGATCAACAAGGAATACAAGTGTTGAAGAAAATGCACAGATGAAAAAGGTCACTGAAAACAGCACCGTCCTCACTACCTTACTTTTCTAACCATTAATGAGATCAAATGGCTTGTTTCTTCTTCAGTTGTTGTAAAAGCCACCTGAGATCAAACATTAGGATCATTTCCTGTCAAATGTATAGCAAATGTAGTGTTAAGCTTCCTTCTTTAGATGGAGAACTTTTTCCCACTTGGCTGGTTTATGTATGTGAATGTTTCTGTTCAGCGTCCTGAGACAACTTTTTTATGATTTGGCACTATATAGTATAAATAAACTGATTAAAATTATTGAAATTATGCTGCCAAACTTTTCTAAAAAAAATAAAAATACTTGTTCCCGGTAGTCACAACACAAAACTTGTTTTAAGAAAACTAAGATTTTTCATATGGTTTATCACAAAAAAGTATGTTATTTGATGGTACGTAAATCATCAGTTCAATAGATAAATTATAAAAAAAGTTTATTCAATTTACAAGAAGTGATTTCATAAACCGATACTGAAAAAACTACAAATGAGTGGAGTCAAGCAACACTACATCATTTCCTTCTCTTTTACTTGACAATGTCCCTTTGGGGTGAAAAACTGATGGTGACAAACTGGGAAGTGTTGCGCCTAAAAATATTTGCATCACATTTTGCACAACACTAATAATACCGTTATGTGCCATTTAGAATTTTTGTTCACTTCTTTAAACAGAAAGGGAGAATAAAAAAATAAAATGTAAAAAAAAACATTTCTGACTTTAGTCCAGTTGCAGAGAGGGATTAAATTGTAAATTGTGGTACATTTTTTTTGTTTGGACCTTCTTGGCCCCCACAGGAGAAGGTCACAGGATCACCTCCTGGCCTCTCTGTGCATCCTTCAGTTTTTTCTGGGTACTCTAGTTTCCTCTCACAGACCAAAAACATGCATGTTAGTCTGATTGGTAACTTTAAATTGTTCCTAGGTGTGAGTGAAAGAGTGAATGGTTGTCTCGTTTGTCTCTATGCGGCCCTGTGATGGACTTGTGACCTGGTGTCCCCCACCTCTCACACAAAGATTGTCAGAGATAGGCACCAGTTGCCCATGATCCAGAAAAGAGAAGCTGGGAACAAATGGAATGATTGTAAATCAATGCATTTTGAATGGTGAACAAAAACAGCCAGCTTTAGACATCGCTAAAAATCTGGAAAAAAAAAACAAAACTGTTTGCAGATGTACAGAGGTGGGATGCCCAAGTTGATGATTCTGAGCAAAGAGGAGTACAACACAACACAACTCAACACAACACAACACACACACACACACACACACACACACACAAGCGACTGATGAGGCAGGGAGTAAAGAATAAAGCATGTTGACAATGTTGCATTGGGCCTTCCCATTGCAGTTTGGTGTTTTTTCTTGAAGTGTGAGCTATTATTCTTAGGGATAATGCCAAAGACATTTTAGAGCAGACTGTAGGAAAACAAAGCAGAGTGCATCTTTTATGTCACTAATTAGGCAGGATCCAACAAAATAACCTATCAATGTGCTACAGTATTCCAGCTGTTTCTCTCTCACACACCTGCATTTCCCAGAGAGTTTTTAGTGTGAATCTTTAGGGGAAAAAAAAGTTTAAGATGGGTTTTGATCAAATAGGTAGGATAGAGGTAGTAAAATATTTCAAAATAAATAAATACATTTGCAAAAAATAAAAAAGACTTCATTCAGAACCCATTTTGGGTGAAGAAGATAAAAATAATAGCTTTTACTGAACATTTCTTTGTCATTTAAACCACATTCAAATCCAAAATTCAAAGTTTTTTTTGTAATCATTGAGAATTAATATCCACAGAATACACAGCAAAACACCTTTTAAAGTCTTTGATATTACACAATTAATAATAATAAAAAACTTTGAAACAATTGTATTATGCTTTTGCTACTTTTAAACATGTATCCAATCTTGCTAATATTTTTAAACAATCAAAACAATAAAGTTTAAATTAAAAAACTTGACAGGTAGCATAAGAATGATTTCTGTAACAATTCACAAGATACATCACAGCACAAATACAGGTAGTCCTCGGGTGACGACGGTCTCATTTTACAACGTTTCGTAGTTACGTCGGCATCTCCCATTAAAAAAAAAAATAATAATAATAATAATTTTGAAATTTTATTTTGAAAAGCCGAGTTACGCCGTTTCCGGTTTAACATAGCGGCGGACAAAATACTGCACTGTACTCTCTAAAAAAGCTAAGTCTGGTCCTCTGGACATTCAAAAAACAAAACTATAAACTTGTTGGACCAAGCTGGACCGGCAGAAACAGGCAGCAGCTGTGGAAAAGTAGCTGTTTATGGACGGCAGTTTTATGACGTAAACGCAATAGTGAATACAGAGGATGGACGGAGGAAAACTGCTTCACCAGAATCCCAGTAGGAAATTAACTCTTTTTTTCTCTTCATTATGGCTCCCAAATGTATGTGTTTTGATAACTATGTAGGGTACTGTGTTTGGATAGGTTAAGTACTTGGTAATACAGTACTGTACATGTATATGGTGCAGTTTGTACGTATGTTCCAAATTACATCAAATTTGGTTTACGCCGCCGCCGTGAGAATGGATCTGCGTCGTAACCTGAGGACTACCTGTATATGTAAAATGTGCAGATTTATGGCCTTTTTTTTGTTGTTGTTGTTAATGTTGATTTGGCCATCACAATGTATTAAACATCTCCAAAAGTTATTTTATTTGTTTTTGAAATTTTTATTATAATTTATTTATTTATGTATTTATTACTTTATTTCACCAGGATAAAAACCTATTGAGATTAAAAACTTATTTTCAAGGGAGTGCTGGCCAAGATGCAGCAACAAATACAACATAAAAATTACAGTTTAAGGAAAATGTCAAGCTATGAAAACCAGGTTCAGGTCAAGAACTCATGACTCATGTCATGGCCTCAAGAACTTTTAGTTTAGGTGTAAAAGCACTGAATGAGATGAATCCAGTCAATCTCAAATATTCTTGTAGCAAGTTCCAAGAAGAGGGAGCAGAGTGAATGAAAACCTTCTTACACAGTCCGAGCAAAAGGGACAGAAAGAAGCAGCAGATCATGTGAGTGAAAAGCATGAGTCAACATTTCTCAGAGCAATTGCAGAACAAGTATAGGCCAGCAAGAGTCCAAGCATTGCCTTGTAAATAAAAGTTAACTAATCTGTCACGTTGTTCAATTTTTATTTATTTATTTATTTATTTTTTACTAAAACTTTGCCAGTCAAAGCAGATGGCCGCTCATCCTGAGCCTGGTTCTGATGGACGTTTCTTCCTGTTAAAAGTGGGTTTTTCCTTTCAACTGTCTCCTTTGTGCTTGCTCAGGATGGGAGACAATGGCAAAGTGAAGATTCAACACAATCTGCTGGCTTCCTTACATAGATAACTTTTACTAATTGACTTTTTTATGTATGTGAATGTTTCTTTTCAGTGCCCTGAGATGACTTCTGTTGTCGTTTGGCGCTGTATAAACAAACTGAACTGAATTGAAATTAAAACTTTCAGGAACCGGTGATAGAATAATGTATGTTGTGCTTTTTTCTAACTGCATAATATCACAGTCTGTGTATGGTTGGACCCAGATGCAGGCAGACATGAAGAACTTGAATAAAAAATAAACTTATTTATTATATAAATGAAACCTAAATCCAACATGGCGGCAACAACTTATAAAACTTCAGGAGGGAAAACATTTGGAGGCACAAGGAGGACTGAGACGTCAGGACAGTGAAGCCTGTGGAAGTGATCAGAAATTATATGAATAGAGCAGGAGGTGGGTGGAGAACATCATGGGGTGATTGATCATGGGAAGCAGGTGACAGTGAGGAGCTGAAGGAGAAGCATGAAGGTTGAATGGGGGTGAGAACTGGCCCAGGGAACACAGAGGGCTGAATCTAAACACAAGGACATTACAAATACAAATAAAAACACAAGGAGAAATAAAAGTAAAGAATGAACTGAAAGGACTAAATAAATGAAAAACATGGGTTATTACACAATTTTATTTATAGTACAGTACTCTAAAAAAATAACATATTCAAACAAATAGTTTTTACTAAACAGTTTGTTTATGTGTAACTAAGAAGTACAATTGTAGAAGAAAATATTTATTCTTTTAAAAATATATCCATAGTAGTGTGGATTGGATACGAGTGTAATTAATGTGTTACACCAGACTCAGTATAGTGTGCAGATTATTATTTATAATTATCCATTTTCCTAACAAACATGACATATAGTACATATAACAATAGTTTTTGTGTAAAATCAAAATGACCTGATGCATGCTCAATGCAGGTAGAAAAATCTAACAAGGTTAAGTCTGGTCAAGAAAATAGAGTCCATCCAGAGGACCTGACTTAACCTTGTTAGATACATGCAAAGTTGAATGAATAGTTAATTCATCATTAATAATTTATAATAATAATTAATAATTCATTGATAATTTTTAATATGCCGATTTAATGGATGAGAAAGTCTTTGTGGGAGTGTATAGTGAGTTAGCATTATATTTACAATTTTTAGTATAGTAGCTGAATGTGTGAGGATGGGGAGGTATTGAGGATGTGCAAGGACATTGTGCTTAGTTGGTTGTGAATATGTGGGGAGGAAAATGTTTTGTATTTTTAATGTATCTAATATTTTAAATTGTTCATATTTTAATGTATAGTTTTTATTATATGAATGTGGATCTTGTAAGGTTGATTACATGAATATGTAGGCAGGAATATGAATGTATTCTTATTGTATTTTGATGGATAATTTGTATTATTTAATGTGTAGAAATGCCAGGCCAGAGACTGGAGTTTCAAATTAGCTACAGCTATATACTCTTTGTGGAACACATCAGTCACAGACTTCTTCTGTTCTATGTTTGTGTGCATTGTCTCCGTCTAATAAAACAATAATAATAATAATAATATTTATCCATTCATCCATCAATTTTCTTCCGCTTATCCGGGGTCGGGTTGCGAGAGTATCAGCCTAAGTAGGGAGGCCCAGACTTCCCTCTCTCCAGCCACTTGGGCCAGCTCCTCCGGGGGAATCCTAAGTCGTTCCCTGGCTGGATGAGAAACATAGTCCCTCCAGCGTGTCCAGGGTCTTCCTCTGGGTCTCCTTTGGGAGGGACGTGTCCAGAACACCTCATCAGGGAGGCTTCCAGGAGGCATTCTAACCAGATGCCTGAGCCACTTCAACTCTCGATGTGGAAAAGCAGCGGCTCTACTCTGAGTCCCTCCCGGATGACCGAGCTTCTCACCCTATCGCTAAGGGAGAGTCCAGACACCCTGCGGAGAAAACTAATTTTGGCCACTTGTATCTATGATCTTGTTCTTTTGGTCACAACCCAAAGTTCATGACCATAGATGAGGGTAGAAACATAGATAGACCAGTAAATTGAGAGCTTTGCCTTTTGACTCAGCTCTCTCTTCACCACGACAGACGGTACAGTGCCTGCTGCCTCACCTATCTGCCTATCAATCTCATGCTCCATTTTTCCCTCATTCATGAACAAAACCCCGAGATACTGAAACTCCTCCACTTGGGACAGGACCTCCTCCTCGACCTGGAGAGGGGACTCTACCCTTTTCCAGCTCAAGACCATGGCCTCAGATTTGGAGGAACTGATCTTCATCCCAGCCACGTCACACTCGGCTGCAAACCGCTCCAGCGAAAGCTGTAGATCATGATCTGATGAAGCCAATAGGACCACGTCATCTGTAAAAAAAACAGAGAAGTGATCCTAAGGCCACCAAAACAGATCCCCTCAACACCTTGGCTGTGTCTAGAAATCATGTCCATAAAAGTTCTGAACAGAATCGGTGACAAAGGGCAACCTTGGCGGAGTCCAACTCTCACCGGGAATGAGCCCGACTTACTGCCGGCAATGTAGACCAAGCTCTGACACCGGTCACACAGGGACCTAACAGCCCGTATCAAGTATAATATTTTATTTAATTAAATATTTATTTTAAGCTTTTTTGTTTTGTCACTACTGGAATAAATCCACTGTAATCAGGGTCTGTCTTGTTTTCATAGACACACTGATCCTTATTTGAACTGTATGGTTGAAATGTGATTTTTCCAAACATTAAATTGTGCTGGCTTGTCATTCTGTTGAGCTTTTTTGCCCAAGTGTTTCTGGTCATTTTTTATAAACTATCACGTAGGGTTTAAAAGTGTAACAGTTGATGTAAGTTTTATTTGGCAGGTGCTCCAGAAACACTCCTTCAGTCTGCAGCTGTAAGATTATTTGAAATTGTTCCCTATGTTCACTTTTTCTCCCCAAATAATCCAAATTTACTCATCAGGATTTTTACATAATGCATAGTTGCCACTGAGATCATATATCTAAAGTGCTTTCTTTGTTGCAACCCAAAATGTGGGTTGCTCATCCCTTATTAGCAAACTACCCACTGACTCATCATGCAAAAAATAAAACAGAATAATAACTGCAATTAAGAGGCCATTTGACAATTCTGACATCCCGGAGCTTCACATCAGCCTTTCCTGAGTCACTGCCCCAAACCATAATCTTCCAAAACACTTCATGGTTCGCCTGCAGTCACGACAGTGAGGAAGAGGTTAGTCACATAGAAAAGAAAATAGACAAATAATCATTTTATAGTTTTTCCTCCGTCATATTTTGTGTGAAATATTAGAACTAATGGCGTTTTTGGGCACAGAGTGTTTTTCTTCCTATTCTTTAACATATTTCCAATTCACCCTAAGGCAAACCTAATACATAGGCTCAAAAAAGTCCTTATTTGAGAAGCTGCAGTACACAATTACTTCCATAAGTATGTGTACAGTCTGTCTTTGTGCTATAAACTCCATTTTACTCTCCCTTACCTCTGAAAGTGACAGGCTTATAAAGAACAAGTTTATCCCACACCTCCCAATAAGCCATTTGTAGGGTTTGGGGTAGAGTTTATCAAGAGCTTGTAATAAGCGGCATGTAGCCTGGGTCCACTGTGGCTTTGTCTTCATTTACCTGCCTGTACATGTGCTGTATTCAGGATTAATTTGCTGCTTTGATGTATTAAAAAGAGCCACGGGGTTTTTAGTGGCATGCTCCCCAAGGTGGACGCCTTTAAAGGGAGCTTTTTCTTCATTCTAGCACTTAGGTTTATTACTGATCCCCAGACTGTCCAATTTTAAAGAAATATGCCTCCAAAATAGCAGGTTTTCCTTTTTTTACCCTGCTGATTGTTGCTTAAGGAAAATCCAACATGGCAACCAGGCTAGATTTTACGAGACTTGAGCCGCGGAGGTGTACTGAAAGACGGAGAGAAGATTGTTTTCAGTTTTAGAACATGGTGCAACAATTTAGGCATTTTAAAACACATTAGCACACTTTACCATCCCATCAAAACTCACATTAGCTTCTCACTTATTCCACTCTGCTGTGTCTCCTCCTAGCCATGATATTTGTAGTTATTACCCGTCATTAAAACTGCAATAACATGTGCTGAGATGACTAAACAAGCAATCTAAACAGTCACGTATCTGTGTATATCTCTCGCAAAAAGTTTACAGAATTTGAAAACACAAATAGGGGCAGTAATGTTCATGAAGCAAATGTGATGACACATCAAACTGCTCCCCAAACAAAGCTGTTCTGTCATATACTTCCTGTTGCTTTACTCGCCCAGTTTAGTGTTTATACGAAGTAGACACAAAGACGGGAGATCTTGGAACCCTCTAGATACAGATCTGAACAAAATGTGAGGACTGACCAGTTTGTCTCTCTTAACGTTGTATTTCTCCTCCTCAAAGTTGTTGGACATCAGGTAACAGATCCATCAACAAGAAAGCTATCTTCTCAGAGCTTCATCCATCCTCAGATTAGCTTTCCACCAAACTCCCACACACTAATGCAGTTCTCTGTCCTCTACGTCACACAGGGGTTGAGAAGTTGTGCAAGAGTTTAGAGGCGATTTCCACTTGTTTTCTGTTTTTGGAACTAAACAATCTATAAAGGCATTATGAAGGGTAACAATGGAGCTATTGCACAATAAGCCAACATACATCAATTTATTTCTATAAAGCCTTTTGACCGAATGTAAATGCTTAGCAAGGTGAACCAAGATCCAAATAAATGTTAAAGCTGCTTGCAGTTGATCACTAGGGTCACCATGGTAACCTCACACTTGTTTCTAACTTCCTGATGTCAGACTTAATAGGACAAACAAAAAGACAAAAAGACAAAAAAAAAGTAAATGCTCATTTCGTTGCCTTGTTCTATTCAGTTCAACTCAGCACAAGTTCAGAGTCTTTCCGCTGGCTGATCCCACCCACTTTCAGCTCAGTTCTTAGACCGTACTCAGCCAACGTTCCAAGAAAATCAGAAGATTTCAGGACATTTATCAGCCAGAGAGCGACGTCAACCATGAAAGCGTCTCCCCCACAATCCTCAAACCCACCAATCTTAAAAGCAACAACTACAGCATTTGTTTCTGTTGTTTTGTCTTTTAAAAACATACAAGATACATATAAAAAATGGAAACACTAAACCAACGTCATGCTACTACTTTGTATTAGAAGTTATAGACAATTTTATGCATGATTGAATTCTGAAGGAGATAGACCACACAGACTTGATGTACCGTAACTTCCGGACTATTGAGTACTCCTGAATATAAGCTGCACCCACTAACTTTAAAAAGACAGAGAAACTGTACAAATAAAGGCCACACTTGTGTATAAGCTGCAGGTGTCCATGTTGTAACATGGTATATTTACATTGAATGATTTTTAAACTTTAAATATGTAACAGTACAAAAATATGTACAGTAAATGTGTTTTATTTTTCTGAACAGTGCCTATATCACGCCTGGTAAAATAAATAAATAAATAAATAAATAAACAAATAAATGAAAAAGGTACAGTGGTCTACAAGAAAAAGTCATTGAACGCTATCTTCATCTTCCTCCTGTGCACTAAAACCAGTAAAGTCGTCTTCTTCATTGTCAGAATTGCACAGCCTCAGAAAAACTTCACCACACATGTCCCCAGTCTCTTTCTTTGTCGCTCTCAATGTCACTTTTGTCTCGAGGCAAATTCATCCTTGAGCTTGAGCTGGACTCTTCATCACGCAGCAGTCCAGGCTTTTGAAATCTGTTGGTGATAGTGTTTTTTTTTTCTTGTACTGCTCCTTACTGTCAGGATCCACTGGCAGACTTGAGCAAAACTGTTCTTCACATGCGGCTAGTTGTGGTAATCGATTTTTCGCCGCTAGGCTAGTGCTTGCTTAGCTTACATGCAGCAGATTTATTTCCTTCTTCAACTGCCAGATCGATCGCCTTTAACTTGAAAGCTGCATCATCTGGATTTCTTTATATGCTGCATGATGAGCGTCTGTGCATGAAGTGCCAAATGACTGATGTGAAGAATCTAGTGTGAGTATGTTTAATTTAATTCAATGTTTCATTGGTCCAATGTGACCTGTTCGGTAATTTCACTGGTCTGATTAAAAAAAAAAAAAAAAAAAAAAAAAAAAAAAAAAAAAAAAAAAT
>JARVGV010001153.1:35388773-35400309 GCA_031762435.1 Hypsolebias longignatus | reverse complement strand
AAAATCCGCACTTACAACCGCCACGTGGGATGAGCTCCGGTTTACGTTCAAATCAGTATACGACCGGGCCGTTGGAATGGATCTCGGTCGGAAACCGAGGACTACCTGTATGTTCACAATACTGACTGAGATTCGTACCAATGCTGAACTGATTTTATATGTTGCATTTTAGCCACGTTTGCTTCTACTCACCCCGATCTCTGTTTAGAAACAACATGTTGAAGTGGCTCTCCTCCTTGATGAAATGCCTGCCAGGTTGAGTGGCAGTCAGATCAAGGGCCCCAGTGCCTTCATTTCCAGAAAGTGGAGATGGGGTCTCTGATTTTTCTGACTTCACTGTTGTTAAGCCAGCTGCAATATTCTCCTGGCCCTCTTCTGCCATCATGGCACTGCTGTTATTATTACTGAGTGTAACTGGGGACTTGGACCGCTGGCTCTCAGAATGGCTGTGAGCTGGGGACAAATGATGCATTGAGCCAGAAGACTCGGACAAAGTGGGGCTCCCCAAGCTTTGACTTTCAGCATCCCCCACTGCATTCAAGGAATCAGCGGTATAACAGTCAGTATCCCCTGCAAAGCTGCAGCCATTCTGTGAAGGCTTCAGGCCAAATGAGCGGGTTATGTTGGCAGTGGAGTCAATCATCTTCATTTGGTTTTCCATCGCAGCAATGCTGGAAATGATGGAAATTGGTGGGGAGCTCCCAGGTGAGTAAGGTTTAGATGGGTCAAATTCTCCATCTTTAAAGTCTGCCTCATCATCCATAGCCTGCTCCATTTCATCCAGCAGATCATCATCATAGTTGCTCATTGCATCTAAGCTCTTCTCATCAAAGGAAACATCGGTTTCCATGTCTTGTAGACTTTCTGGGACTGGGGTGTTGGGAATCTGTCCTCCCATGTGCATACGAATGTGCTGTTGTAGCACAACAGCATTGGTGAACTTTTTTTGACATATAGGGCAGGAGTGCTGGACTCGAAGTGGGGGTTTAGACCTGTGGACACCAAAGTGTGTTTTTAGGTTTCCCTTAGTGGTGAAAGCTCGTCCACATATCTTGCATTTGAATGGCCTCTCGCCAGTGTGGATACGGTAGTGCATCTTCAGAGCGCTCTGGCAGCTTAGAACACGATGACATATAACACACTGGTTCGGATCAGTCATCTTCTTATCGATGTTCTCAACGAGCTGCTGCAGCTTTGATGTCTCTGAGGTTTGCATAGAGTCTAGGAGGCCTCCAAAGGGAAACTTGGCCTTAAACTGGTCAGACAGCATTGGAAGGACTGGATGAGAGATGGAATTAGAAACCGAGTTTGGGCTACTGATTGGCTCAGTGACTTGGCCACTGCCTGACGGTGTTGTGGTGGTGACAGTGGAGGAAAAAAGCACTTGAGTTACTGTAGTTGTGGTGATTGTGTTTTCTCCAGGCCTTGTAGAACAAGTTGGGGACAGGAGAATGCCTTCAGGTTTCAAGAGTGGAGGTGCATCACTTCCAAAGATGGGTTTTGGGGAGGGTGAAGTAGTGGTCATGCCAGAGTCAGTGGTGATATTTGGGGACAAAGAAGCACACTCACTTGTGGGTGGAGAGGGTCTTTGAGGAGACCTGTTAAGAGGAGTGAGACTTGGGGACTCGTTATAACCTCCAATCATACTTGGGAGCGTTGCAGGCAGCTGAAGCCCGACAGAGGTGGGGACAGTGGGAAGGACAGGTTTACTGTCAAGCCATGTGGTAACCGGTTTTTCTGGGGGCAATGACATGCCATATGGAATGCCGGAGCTTGTTGGAACATTGTCCAGGTACTCTGGTACAGGGTACGGGTTCATTTGAATGTGTGGGTATTTTTCTTTGTGCCTTTGGAAATGGACCTTCAAATTTCCCTTGGTGGAAAATCGGTTGCCACATATGTTGCATTTATAGGGCCTCTCTCCAGTGTGGGAACGCAGGTGGATCTGCAGAGCACTGTCACTGCCAAAGACCTTGGCACAAAATCGACACTTATGCTTAAAGAAGGGGTCTTCAGAACTGGGCTTAGTGTCAAACACAGACACATTGGGGGGCTTTCCCTTGCGGTGCTTCATTAGTGCCGAAAGGGGGTCAAGTGCATTGGCTGTGGCTGCTATGCTGGCCAGTGGATTGGGGAAGATGACGCTGCTCGAGGAGCTGTGAGGTATTAGTGGTAGACTGGAGGCAGAGCTCAAGATGCTGCTGTGATTTAGTGAGGGAGGGGTAGTGGAGTTTCTAGGAAGAGCTGAGCTGCTACTTATGCCACCACTTCCTGTTATGCTACTGCCAGTGTTACTGTTGTTAGTTGAGACAGTAGCTGAGCAGGAGTGTAGAGATGACAGTCCAGCCCCACTTGGTGGGGGAAACACTGAATTATTTGTGGATGTAGTTGGAACTGAAGAAGTGGATTGCTTAGTACTATTCTGTGGTGTTTGAGTGAGAGGCCCTTCTATTCCTGAGGTCAGAGGTGAAGGGCCTTGTCCACTAAGAGTGGCTGGCAACCTGACAGGCAGCTGATGGACAGGGGGTGTGATGAAGTTATGCAGATGAAGCTGACTTGCAACAGGAGGGACACAGGAGGATGCAGACCCCTGGTTTCCAGCAGCCACGTTGTGATGGTGGTTAACAGCAGATTGTGGGGCAGACTGTCTGTTCATGAGGGCCACCTGACTTCGGATTTGTTCTATTAGCTGGAGCTGATGAATCTGCTGTTGCTGGAGGGCCATAAGCTGATCCAGGATCATGGGAATAGCCATGGTGGAAACCCCACTGCCTGCTGCTGCCCTTACACTCTGTGAAAACTGGGCAACTGCAACCCGAGTGCCATGCAGAGTCTCCAAGGTAACATTGGTGCTTGGCATGGCGTAGCTTGTAACAGCAGAGGGGACCACATCGTTGAGCTGAGGTAGGGAGCCATCTGGCTCAGGGGATGTCACATCTCTGTCTTCGGCTTCTATGTTTTTGTCAGGAGAAAGCTCCAGCTCCATCTGCTCATCCTCCTTTTCCAGGACGTTGACCTCATTTAAGTTATCTGTCTCTGGGATGTCATCCACCTCACCAGCAGGACTCTGGTTGCCCTCCCTTGCATCCTCGCTGTCATCTTGCTCACTGGGGCAGCTAAGAACAGGTGAGGGCTCTGAGGGGTACTCCTGCAAGGGGTTAGGCGTATCCTCATTGTCATTCACTATGAGCACCAGGGGGTTCTTAGTACAGCTCTTTAAATGTTCACAGAAATCTGACCACTTGAAGAACTCGGCACAACACTTTTCACATACATGAGTCTCTTCGCTGCCGCTGCGGCTCTCATTCCCGCTGTCAGCATCATCCAGCACTTCACCCCGGGCTGCAGGGAGGGAGGGAAGAGGGTCGTGGGAGGGGACGACAAGGAAAGAAGGGAGGAGGATAAAAGAATAAATGAATAATTAATCAATAATTAATCCACACGTTTTTTTTGTTGTTGATTTTTTTGCAGTGAAATGTAGCAAAGGTTTAACCTTTGAATTTTTTTTTTTACATAAAAGATCAATATTATTTTTATTTATTTATTACTCTCAACAAATTACCCTAGTTCACCAATCCTCAAGACCCAGATTTGTGCATTCACACCCTCTCCATAGAGCCAGCTAATAATTTTCTTTGTGCAATCCATCAAATTATGAGGGCCTATCAATTGTGGATACTGCTGCTTAATGAAATTCCATAGAACATATTGATTTCCAATATTTCATACAATTCACAGCTGCCTCATCTGTTGGGTACAAATAGGGACTTTGATGGCCCCATTAGGATTCCCCTCTGCTATCAAGCTCAGTCATTTCCACCTGAATTTTAAAAGCTTAGGCTTTTCTAACTGCTAATGTTTTAACCCTAAAAATCAAAGGACTGTAATCTGCGTGACCAAAAGAAAGATGAGAAGTTTCTTTTTATTTATTTTTTTAACTCAAACTGCTTCAGAATTTCTCTTGTTGAGGGGAAAAAAAGATATACTATGTTGCTTTGTCTGTGTCTTTCTCCCAAGCTTTTTGACACAAGACTACAAATTACATACTTGTGCCATGGCACCAAAGTCTCTGATTAGTTACACATGTTTAATCACAGTTGTAGCGAGCCACTTCCTCTTCCACAGGCAGCCCTCAAGAGTCAAACAAACCGGCACAAGCTCTGACCTGATTCACACCTGAACAAAATCATGGAAAAAAGGCCTCCGCTGTGCCTTTATTTATTTGACCTTTTTAAAATATAATTATAAAACCCATGTTTGTGTGCATACAACTCTAATGCTGTAAGAAGTGCACTCAATCACAGTCAACTACATTTGTCTGAAGCTTTGTGTTCAAATAATGACAAAACAAAAATGTTATAAATTTATGAATTCAGGAATTATTTATCAATTTTACACTATAAAAATGTTACCCTGTTTATTTTAATCTTTTTTTTTTTAACAATTGCCATCCAAAAAGTGTTAAATTCACTAAATAAATCTTAAATTTATGTTATAAAAGTAGAATAAAAGTGGAGTGAGCTGCCGTAAAGCAGACATATAAGTGGATGTGCCAATTACAGTGACTCATTAGTAAAGAAATTCATCACTCCCCCCTGTAGTCAGCGACCAAAGTGAGGTGGGGGAGGAGGTGCACGATGCTCTGCTGTGTCTTTGACTTAATTAATTATAAACAGAATCATTTTGGACAGACTTTGTGCGAGTGTAAAACCTGCACGTTGCCAAATAAAATAAAATAAACTGATAAACCATCAGTGATAATAAAATATCTCTATATTCATGCAACTCCAATATGAGCATTTAATTTAGCTCCTGAAAATAAAAATAAAATAAACGGGGGGAAAAAAACGCCGAGGAGTGAAACGGAGCCAGCGATTGGAAATGTAAGTGACACGTGACATGGAGCTAAAAAGCTCCTTAACCCAGCGGCGGACAGCAGAACACATTTCCATAATTGAGGGTTGAAAGGTCAACACAAATGAGTAGGCATTGTGTTGAGCTGATTAGTTATTAGAATGGTATTACTGTCAATCTCTTTTATTCATTCGTACAATTACAAGTGGGGGCCTTTGTACGCCTCTGACCTCACACACACAAACACACACAATTGCACATTTTCATAGATGAACAATGTTCCCAGAGAATGTTTAAACCTTAAAAAAAATACAAGTACAATTCCTCTCATTGTCCTCCTGCTTTAATTTAAAAAATCTATTTATATTAAGAAATATTAATAAAAGAAATAAAATAATTCATTCAAGCAGCATTTGTTTTAATTCGTCTTTAAAACACATTTGTAAATTGAAGCAGATTTTTATTATCTTCCCTGTCGGCGGGTTTTTTCCTTTAATGCGTTTCGCTCAAGTCATCATAAGAATATTACAAAACAGTTTTTTTTCTAAATTATAAATCCCCAGCCTTAATTGCTGGAAAACGCTGCAGACTGGTGAAATCGTGCATGCGTCGCCATTTGAGGAAATTAAAAAAGAACATTAAGATGCAGAAATATGCTGCTGACTGTGTGAGTTTGAGCGCTGCAACAATTAGTCCGTGGTAATTACAGCAATACAAAACAGAACCACGGCGCACCTGATCATCTTTAAACCTCCATGCAAGTTTTTTTTTTTTTTTTTAAGCCGGTGCTCATAACAATAATAATAATAATAAAACAGCTGCGTTCAGCATCCGAGTGCAGCAGAATGCGTTGTGCAGCTGTCACAGCCACGGTTTATGGTTATTTGCAAGACAGTGAAAAGGTGTGCATGTTGTGTGTGTGTGTGTGTATGTGTGTGTGTGACAGGGTGTATTGATTTCCTCAGCCCTATAGGATGAGAACAAGAAAAAAAAAAAGCCAATCAGTTTTTCATTCCTTTAAAAGTCTTCATTTACCCAGATGTAAACATTTAGCCGGATGTTGTCGATGAAGGCTCTGAATTGTTTTTAATGTTTTACTACAAATCTACGCTGAAATCACAAATATGAAATGTTAAATCAGCTGAAATTCACTGAATGTGGAAGAGGACAAAGAAACAATTGGTACAAATGTCTCCATTCTCATCAATAGTGTTAAAATAAACACATAAAAAGATGAAGCTGTTGTCTGCATTGTACTTTATAAAAATCAGGAAGTAGACATTTGTCAGCTTACAGTTTATGACGAGAGCAGTGTGTGCGTGTGCAGTGGAGCCGCGTTAAAGGATCCGTGGAGAGAAACGCATCACTCTTCCTGCTCAAGCTGAGAAAAACAAAGGCCTGCAGGGTCCAAACCTGCAATTTGAATTTCACTTCTGTTTTAGGTTAAACGACTCTTACACTCTTTAAATTATTTGAACTGTTTTAGGTGAAATACAAAGCATCACATTTGACAATTACACTTTGCATTCAAAACAACGCGTGTCCATTTTTGATTTAAACCGTGAAACCCTTGCATGAAGTGTCCCGGTAAGCGTTTCCTGGATTGATCGTGAGCGCCCTCAGCGCTGCGAGCGTGTGCCATCGGGCCCGTCAGCCCCGCTGCACAGTGGTACAGTCACATCTGCACAGACACACGGGCCTTTGTCATCGCCTGCAGATGTGCAGCAGCCAAAACATTAACGATTTGTTTGTGCAACACAGCGCTCGATGACGGCACTCGGTCCAGATGACTCTGTCGCTCGTCAAGATGTCTTTCTGTGAGGAGCCAGGGCGGATCTGATGGGCGGCCATGTTTTCATGCAAAGAGGATATTTAATAAATCTGTGCTTCTTTAAATATTTAACGTTTTTTAACAAAAAAACGAAGTCCAGATGACATGATTCAACTTTTTTGTTGTTATATACCTGGATGACTGAGAAAACAAACTTAACGTTCAAAAATGTTACACTGTTTTGAACTGACTATCCATTTTGTTCATTTCTGTGTTGATTTTGTTTGTTTGTTTTTTTAATCACCTAAACAAAAGTAGATCTGACAAATGACCAAACGCACAGCTTCAGTGGGTGAAGGTTAGCTTCCAGCTGAAGCCTCCAGTTGGTCTCTGCTGTGAAACGCTGCCTCCCAGTCACAAACGCACTGTTTTCAGAGCTGAGCAGTGATTAAGACGCAGCCGTGTTCGAGTGGCTTCTCGAACACGTCCTCCGCTCGGCTGCGTGGGTGGTCCGCCGGCCTGCGCCCAGTGGTGAGAAGGAATTAAAACAAAAGGCAAACAAAGCCCCCCCCCCTCCCCACTGCAGGGGGAGGGGGCCACAACTATGTTGTCACTGTCAACAGGGATTTTATCACTTTGCTACATTTTTTTTTCTCATCAACAGCTGTGCAGAGGCGGGAAAATTAAATATATCAACGCTAAAATGCAAGTTTTACAGTTCACCTGCACAGACGGGACAGGAAGTGAGACGTCCTCTCAGAGACATGGAAGGTACTGGTGGGGCCTCATGCATCTCATGATAAATCCTCTGGAGTCTGTTTTGACTTGAGTTTTATGAACAAATGCCCCGCCCCCACCCCCAGTGCCACCTACACCCCCCTTCAGTGACACCAGCTGAGGACGTGGCCGTGCGGCGAACAGCCCGCTTGCTCGTTGGAGGACACGAGTAAGCAGCGCTGCCAGGGTCAGCGGCACATGTTCTAATTGTCCAAGCAGCTCGACATCTCCAGGCAGGATGTGGCCGGGGCGACACAAAGGTTAAGTCAGCAGGCTTTGTAAAAGCACTCCTAAGCTGACTCCCCCTCCAACCCCACCCTGCCTTCTTCTTTTCACACCATGCTAACACACATGCACTACCCCTGCATGTCCCCCGTACACTGGGGGGGGGGGGGGGGGTGCAAGTGTCCTGAAGGCCTAAGGAGGGGGAGATGAGAGCTTGTTGGCACTTGATTTCCAGGGCTGCAGGCTGTTCAAGTGACCTCTCTGAGCTGCAGCCAAACACGACCAGCATCAACGTGAAAACCTGACACCGTTCTAAGTTGTGACATTTTATGAAATGTAATGGACGCCCCCCAGGACTCGGTCTGAGCGCAGGCCCAGTGCCTTACTTCTGCAGCAGTGGAAATAAAGTCCACGTCGGGCGGATGCTGACGGCGGGAACTTCTGAATTCATTCCGTTTAAAAAGGCGACAAATCGTCAAAGCCAGCGATCGATGGCATTGGTCACAGAGTGCACGAGCGGAGAATCCGATCACGCTGCGCCCGTGCACGGACAGCTTGTCGTGTAAAGCAGCTTTGGATGCGGCACGGTGTTATTAGGTTTGCTTAAGTGTGTGTGGGCTCTGTGTGCTGTGCCACATGCTCGGGGTTGTTGCTGTGCTGCATCTGCTCCTGAACACTGAGCCAGTGTCCAGCAGCAACATTCCACGGCAACTTCCAATCAGCACAATGGCATTGTCAGTCTACAGTATGTGTGTGTGCGTGTGTGTGTGTGAGGTTTAGTTTTGAGGTGTGTGTCGAAAACAAGAGAACATTCCTGCGTTGTATTTCTACAATTATCTAAATTGTCTCACGCTCATGTTTCCAGTTCTTGAGTCTGGATTTTTTTTAAATTCTAATTCTGACTCAAATTAATTGTTTATTAAAAATAAAACATGTATGAATTCCTCAATCCAACAGGAGAGAAACCTGATGGATGTCGTGCATCTCTGACCAGAATTAAAATGAAAAAGGGGGCGATCTCAACGCTCAAACAGTGTTTGTGTTTCGTGCATGTGAACAGCCCATAAATTACAAACACCCCAAAGAGTAAATGGGACAAAAGAGCAAGGAGTCATTAATGTGACCCCCCCCCCCCACACACACACACACACACCAACATTTCATGCAAAGACAGCCTCTCTCCCCTGGGATTACATCACACATTTCTTTTCTAAAGAAGCCCTGAGAAGTGTGTGTGTGTGTGTGTGTGCACGTGTGTGTATTTGTGAGTAGCAAAATAGTAGTGATTTGCTGAAAACCTATTTTTAATTTTTTTTTTTTTATTATGAAAATAATAAATTCTAATCTTATTTCTAAAATGCCAAGGAACAAAACAAAACAAGCCAAACGCACGAAACATCACTGAAACTCAATCTATTCATGATTTCACTTTTTATTTTGTATTTCAAGAGTTGCCGTCCAGTTCGTTCCAGCCCTGTGAGGCTGGTTCTGTTGGCCCGCAGGACAAATCGTCCTGTCCTCCATATGGCGAGGACAGGCTCTGTCGAGCGATCTTGAGCGAAAGGGAACAAATCAAGTGTGCGAAATTTATGTGCGGAGGGTAAACAAAAAGCATTTCCATGACAAAACAAGGCTTCGACCTGCGACAGACTCCGCATTTTGTTCCCTCCGAGTTGCAGGCCAGCGCCCACAGGACAAAAGACAAAAAAATAATAATAACAAGTACAACTGCTTCTCATGGAAACGAACACATCTGAATGTTTTCTGTTGAAAATGAATAGGGTTCATGTAAAACCATCTGTTGGTGAGTGTTGTGTGTCTGAGGAGACCAGCTCTGATGCTGGGACACGAACAGCTGTAGTTTGAAACAGGCCTCTGTAAAATCATAATAAATAAAAAGGCCTCTGTAAAATCATAATAAATAAAAAGGCCTCTGTAAAATCATAATAAATAAAAAGGCCTCAGCACAACGTTCAGAGTGAGAAGCTCTTAATCCTGGAAGTCGTCTGTCAGGCAGGACAGCACATGGAAGAGGATTAAAATCAAACTTTAGTCGTGACGATATTCTACTTGTGTCCTCTGAGAAACTTTCACCTCAATCAAAGCGTCAGAGCTGAAAATATGAAAAGTTCTTCCGCTGCTGCTTCATAAATAACTCGTGTATTCAGAGGAGCATCAGTGTTTCAAATGGAGGAGCTCCAGCGTGCACTCACCGTGCTCGGAGTCCACCAGAGCTGGATCCTCGTCCGACTTGAGCTGCTGCGGCTTGGCTTGTTTGCGTCGCGACATGTTGCTGCTGCTGCTGCTGCTGCTGCTGCTGCTGCTGCTGGGGCCGTCCGGGCTGAAGATGTTGCTGCTGCTGAGTTCGCGCTCCGAGATGCGTCTGCGTTTTGCAGCTGCATCAGCCACGGGATCCACGCGCACAAAAAGTTCGCAGGAAAGTGTCCGGGACGGCAGCAGGGTGGAGGAATCAGCGGCTGCTGCCGCCGCCGCCGCTGCTGCTGCTGTGCGTCGGATTGCGCATGTCGGGATAATAGTTATGATAGTGAATAACGCCACGCGATTAATGGCAGCGTGTGGAGGTGGGGGGGATTGGCTGGAGTCCAGCGGGCGCGCATTGGATATGGTAATGAGGGACGGGCTGAGCAATTAGCTGCTTCACTCTCACACTGTGTCCGTCTCTTTGTGTCGTTCTCTTCCTCCCCCAGCAACACACCAGTTCTGCCCAGTTCACTGTGAGCTCTCCAACTGGGGGGACGCCGGGCTCCTCTCTCTCCCTCCGCTCTCACAAAGCGCGCACTCTTCTGATGCGCATCACTTCTTTTTGCGCACAACTTCTGAAAGTGTCCGTCGTCGCGCACTCGGGTGAACTTCTCGGAGGCTGAACTCTGGAAAAGACGCGACTTGAAGATGTTTCAGAGCTGCACAGTGTGCGCGCGCGCGTGTGTGTTATCTCTGCGGGTAAAGTGGATGTTTGCTTTGCTGGGGGGGGGGGGGGGGGGTCCTGGCGCCAACTCCGCTCTGCCCAAACTTGGTGTTCCGTCAGTGCGCGGGACGTGACACCTCCTGACTCGGAGCAGAAGCTTCAGGTTCTGGAGGAGTTCCTCTGCGTCGCTCCTCCTGCATGTCTCTCCCTCCTCGGTCGGTGCGCGCTTTCTCCAAACAAATAAATAAAAGTGACTTTCTTCTAAAACAAACAAACAAACAAACACAAAAAGCAGGTTTGATCCAAACAAGAACTTCACTCAGGCTCTTTGTTTCTGCTCGACATCGAACTTTGGATTCATCTTCTGGCAGCAGCGCGCGCAGCGTCGGGCTCTCTGGCTGTTGGACATGGCTCTACTTGTGTGTGAGTGCGTGTGTGTGTGAGTGTGTCAACCCCCAAGAAAAAGGTTCAGCCCATTGCTTTCAGCCACCACTAGGATGTAGCACCACGTTACTGTAGAGAGGCTCGTGCTCAGCCTGCGCGCGTCACCCTGACCTCCCGTCACATCCCGCTGCTTTAATCATTGCAGTGTCTTCTATAAATCATAAATATGGAGGATAAATGTTTGGCCTCCTCGTGTCCACACGCACGGAGATGATTTAAAAACGCATCGTTCATAAAAATGTGTCATTTTTAAACAACTGGACAAAAAGTTGTGTTGCAGCTCTCACATCAACCTTTATGCTCTTTTCACTCTGTTGTAAAGTGCGCGCAGAGGATCAAACGCACGCGCATCATTTGTGTAAAATAAATATTGTTGTTCATGGAAAACATTAAAAATTGATCATTGTAAAAAAAAATAATAAAGAAACTGCACATAATTACATTTTTGTCAATTTGCGCGCAAAACTTCAAGATCCCTCCTGTTTTATGACGTGTTTTGCTTTCAGGTGACACGAGCACCCCCCCCCCCCCCCCCCGCC
>JARVGV010001153.1:35046751-35056830 GCA_031762435.1 Hypsolebias longignatus | reverse complement strand
ATGTGCACACATTGTACTTGAGAGGAGATTATTACAGCCTCATATAAAATCAATGATGATGATGATGATTTCGGAACTGGATCGGTATCAGCCGATATCCAGATTTAAGTATCGGGATCAGATTGGAAGTAAGAAAATGTGGATCAGTGCACCCCTAATACAAACTCCACCTAGAAAGACACCTAGACCGGGATCTGAACCGGGGTAACGTGCTCGCTGAGAGGCACCAGCTCTACCAACTGCACCACCGTGCTGCTAATATTAATTTGTTTTTGTATAGCCTCCATAGGTTTTCTGAAAACTTCATTGAAATGTGTCCAGTGGTTCAGGAAATATTTTGCTAACAGACAGAGTTGATGCCATCAGTTTTTGCCAAAGTTTTAAGTAAAGCTAAACCTGTTAGGGGTCAGTCCAAGCTACAACCAAATTGTTGATTAAAATAGTTCAGCATAACTGGGGTGCTGCTACTTCTGTGTTTGCTAGGATCAGTTGGCTGTGGTAGCCATCTTGAATTATGGTGATGCTAAAAGTTAATCAGTTATAGGCCAGTTTATTTTCAGGTGTCCTTAAAATCAGTTTTGTGTTTCATACGATGTTTTGCTAACAGACAGACAAATGTGATGACAATCATTAGTTGGAACAGTTTAATAATCAAAGATCTTCAATTAATGTTCAGAATGTCTGTAGACTTAAAAGCTACCCGTTATCTATAAAACGTTGGTTGTGTTTGCTTTTTAAAAGGTCAGCCTTGAATTAAATGGTCTCAAAACATTAATCGTAGTAGATGCACAGTAGATTTGATGAATACTTTCCAAGTTGCATAAAAAGTCTCTTCAGTGGGGCAGCATTATGGCTTAGTGGTTAGCAATGTTGCCTCACAGCAAGAAGGTTTTGGGTTCGATTCCCAGTTTGAACTTGGATTCTTTTTGTGTGGAGTTTGCATGTTCTCCTCATGTCCAGGTGGATTTTTTTTCCAGGTGTTTCCTCCCACAGTCCAAGACCATGCACGTTAGGCTGCCTTAAGGCCCTGCCTCCAATGCAAAAGAGCTCTGTGATCGCAATGGTACAATAAAGGTTAATAATTAATGAATAATAATGAGATATTCTGTTAACATAACAAACAAACACATACATATACAAACTTGAGCAAAAACATTATTACCCTTCACCTCCAGCAGTGGGCCACCTGTCCTCCCCACCATTTGTAAATGAGACTCAAAACTTTTTTTTTTTTTCCAGTTGGAGCTTTAAGATGCTGCAAGTAATCCGTGGAATTATCAAAATGAAATGAATATTCAAGCCACCTGCCATGGCTCAAGCTGTACCACTCCCATAGCAAATAATGAGACATGCCATCTGTCTGTATCACAACGCATTTCCACTTGATTAAGGACATATACTGTACATCACCTAAAAATGTGAAATAAAATCATTATCTTCGTTTAATAATCAATGCTTTGATAAGATGACCTACTTAATAAAAACCTACATGTGTGCAGTCAATTTGTATTGCACATGAACTATTATAGGCTGATTAAATACACAGGTAACGAGCTGAGTGATTCTGAAGAACAGTGACTAAAACTTTTCAAATAAGAGCCGGTGTAGAGGACCTTTGTCCCTGGTTATCTTAATAGACTAATTGATCTGCTATTGAAGAGGCACGTTCCTCTGAGCATCACAGAGACAGCCCGGCTCCAATCAGACAGGCATGTGTTATCAAACTGGGAAGTCAATTAAGAGAGAGAAGGAGGCAGTAAGAGGACAGAGGGACTGGCTCCAAGCTGTCACCAGACTAGTTCTCACAAACGCAAGTACCGGTAGATTTCGAGGGACTTAGTCTGGGCCATAGACATACAGGAGTCAAAGATTAGTGCTGAAGGATGGAATATAACCTGAAACTCAAACTTGCAATATAATGCCCACGTCAAAGTATTGACGTAATAGTTGTCTTATTCACAGCACATCAGTGGCATGAATATGATTTCAAACTATTAGTAACTGCTTCCGAGCAACACATCTGTGTAATTTGCAGTGGTCTTACAAAGGGATATGTGCTCCTCAAACTGTGCTGCGAATCAAGCAAAACTCAAAGTAATTAACTTAGTGAATAACAACTATTTATTTCCTATTTAAAATTGATTTTTGTGCTTGAAATCTGCTCACAAAAAGATTGGATTAAGCAGTAAAGTTGCAGCCATGTTTATGTGCAAACCATCTTTAAAACCCATTATTTTAAATGGTGGATTCAGATAAGGAATTATTTGTTATTTGCTGACACTCTAACTCTCATTTGTTATCTTGGTTCATTGGATCACTGAGGTCCTCATCAAGGGGTGAAGATTGCACTTATTGTGTATTCTAAATGCAGCCAGAATTGCATTAGTGATCATTTTAGATACAGAAAACTAAATAGGTCTTTTTAAAGAGAAGATGTAATAAATATTAAAAGGATGCACCAAGGCTTTAGCCACCATTTTACTTAATTGCTTCAGACTGTGCGACAATGGCTGGTTACTGGACTGTGGCGGACAAGTGTTTCACCACAAGACAAACAGAGGATGTATCTATTATCTGAGCTGCACGGAGGTCGACGACCTCGCGACAAGCGGAGGACCGGCAACATCAGAGATCATGTGCAATTTAATCTTCGCACAAAATAAAAGAAGGTGGAGGTAGCGACCACAAAAGAGGGCAGAGGAATGGACAGCTGTCTTGGACAGGTCCATCCCACCCCCCAAAGGATCCTGGGCATTTTGTTCCAGAGCCACTCAAATCCATCGCAGTGTGCCTGATACTGCTCACTGCTCTGACACTTGTATTAATGGCATTTTGGCCTGAAACTGTAGATGCTGAGGAGCGATTGTACAGAAGCAGCTGGGACTCTCCTACTCCCCCACTTTCTCCCTCATTCTTGACTAGTGTCTATTCCTTCTGTAATGTCCCCTCTGCACACACAGAGAAACACACACACCTTCCCTGTTCTCTATCCATTCGTTCAGTCATTACCGGTCAGTGTCAGCACTTGAAAACTGTTGTGGTTGCCGAGCCGGTGTCATCACAAGTGGAATTAACCGTTTTCTCTGTGCTTGATTGCAAGAAGGCCAACTCATTCCAGCACTCCTTTTCACTCCATCAAGATCCACTGACGGAGAGAAAGCCTTCTGGATTCTATTAAATGCATGGTATAACAGTAAATGTTTGCCAAGTTGGCTTAGCCCTTCTTTGATCACATCAAAAGGGAAAAAACAATTGGACAAGTACATCCTTATACTTTTGGTGAACAGTATTCACCACCATGAATATAAATATTATGACTAGCATATAACATGAAACCATCCCCATGCTTACTGAGTAATCCCAATCACATCTTAATTTCTTGCTGGCAAAGGCAAACAAAATGTGGTAATGGTTTTGGCTGTGTGTGTTAGTCTGTCTTTTAGCAAAAACAGCTCATGATACATTGGACAAATTTTAATGAAACTTTCAAGATGTGCATTTACAACTGACTGACCATTTCAGCCAACCAATTTAAGACTTGTCACATCTAAGCATCCTTAGCAAGCTCATAAACAACTAAAACTGTCATTTTTTTCTGAGTTGAAGGATTCATTCAACCTTAATTTATACAGGTTTTTTTTTCTTTTTCATTTACCCTTTATTTAAACAGGTAGTCTCACTGAGCCATGAGAACTCATTTGCCAGAGAGACCTGTTTAGGGAGCAGATGGTGGGGGGTTGAGGGCCTTACTCAGGGGCCCAGAGTGGGGCGAATGAGGGTGGAGGCAGGTGTGGGTGTTTCACCTTGTCCACCCACATTTTGATTCCACCCACACTGCTAACAGTATCATGCTGCTAACAGGATCATGCTGCTAAGAGGATCATGATATAACAGGACCGCACTGCTAACAGGACCACAGTGCTAACAGGACCATGCTGCTAACAAAACCATAATGCTAGCATTACCATGCTGCTAACAGAACCACGCTACTAACAAGACCATGCTTCTAACATGACAACACTGCAAACAAGACCAGGCTGCTAACAGAACCACATTGTTAACATGACCACACTGATAACAGAACCTCACTGCTAACAGAATCACACTGCCAACAGTATCTGCTAACAATACCATGCTGCTAACAGAACCTCACTGCTAACAGAACCCCATTGCTAACACTACCTACTAAAAGGACCACACTGATAACAGGACTACACTGCTAACAGAACCGCACTGCCAACTTGCTAACAAGACCATGCTGCTAACAGAACCTCACTGCTAACAGAACCACACTGCCAACAGTACCATGCTGCTAACAGGACACACTGCTAACAGGACCACTCTGCTTACTGGATCATGCTGCTAGTTGGACGACTCAACTAAAAGGACCACACTGCTAAGTGAATCAAGCTGCTAAGCGAACCTCACTGCTAACAGAATCACACTGCTAACAGAATCACACTGCCAACAGTACCTGCTAACAATACCATGCTGCTAACAGAACCTCACTGCTAACAGAACCACTCTGCTAACAGGACCCGGATTTCAGCACTGTGATCTGTGCTGAGCCTGTGTGCATCACACTGTGTTGGTCATATGCTTTTATTGTTATCCACTATTGTTTTTTTGTTTCTACATTCGGTTTCCTGTTATGTGATCTGTTGCTCTGTGCTTGGTCTGTCTGTCCATGTACAGCACTTTGGCGTGCATTGTCACTGTTTAAAGTGCTTTATAAATAAAGTGGTATGCTATGTATGGTATGTTACTAACAGTAAAAGTAACAGTGTTTTTTAACACTTTTTTATTTTTATTATTATATTGTTGTTTGTACTTATGTCTAAAACAGGTCTCTCTTGAAAATGAGTCCTTGAGACTCAATGAGACTACCTGTATAAATAAAGGTTAAATAAAATAAAATGAAAATTTTGGCATGGTAATATTGGAAGTTGTCCCCTAAACCTTCACTAAGTACTAACTTATAGCATAATATTTGTTTTTTATAATTTTCCAATTAACTATAAAAGTCCGCTCAGTCTGATTGTGAGTAAAATATTGAATGGGCTACTGGATGTATTTTAGTGAAACTTTCAGAAAGTAATTCATTAAAACTGATAAACTTTTAAAGCCAATTCCAAATGGCTGCCACAGCAAATTGACCTTAGAAAAATCCTACGATTTATTCATTTTCACAGACATTTAGCTAAAATTTGGTGTGATAGTAGCTGAGAATAATCCCCAATATAAAATCTGAGTTCTACTCGTTGCCTTTGGTTAAAACTTGGACATTAAATATTGGAGTCAGTAATGTATGTCTGTTACCTCAGGAACCACTGGACTGATGTTCATAAAACTCTCAGAACGTTATCTTTGGATTTACTTCTACAACGGAATAACTTGTTGATCTAAGATGGCTGCCACAACTAAAACAAATATGTCCATAATTCAGTCAGTTTTGTGGATATTGAGCTCAAGTTTAGTGTGAAGTAACCAAGAGTTTTTCACAACACATAATCCAAGTTTGAGATCCTGTGAGTTAATCTGAGATGGTTTATAACTTTTATTTTAATGTTTGGTAAAAAAAAAAAAAAAAAAAAAAAAAAAAAAAAAACAGCTTTAACTCATTTCTTAATGTAATGTGATTATATTATTGTTATTATTATATGTGTCCAAAACTCTGGGCAATATGCATTTCTTCAAAAAAAGACTTGGCTTTGAGTTTTATAAATTATGACTCTAAGGAAAAGCGTGTTAATCTGAAGTGGTCCCACTTGAACAACATTCAATCAGTCGTCCTCAGGTACAAAAAAGAAAGGTCAGTTACGAGCCATTGACAACAACCAGATTTATCTTGATCTCATGGGATAACATGCACATTTATCCACATTCCTCGAATAATCAGATGATGAAATTAATTCCTTGCAATAAAAAAAGGAAAAAAAATCATAATCGCTGGGGATTACAGTACATCTAAAATCTTAATATCTTGTATTTAGGCCTTCCTGGAGAGTAATCTGTTGTCTGATCTGCCCGCTCCATTTCTTGAGACATTTGTGGAAGATGATGAAATTGCATTAGTAGTACTATACAAATCTGCTTTTTCTTTTTTATTAATTTCTTTGCAGAAGATTACAAGATTTGCACAGATTTGATCTAACCCTTTCCCATCATTGTAGGTGGCCTTGACATTAAAGTCCAAATGAGAACTTTAAATAACCATTACCGGCCGGATCAGCGTTTTTGTTTTTTCTTCACAGCAAGGGCTTTTGGAGTCGTTGCAATGCACAAATAGTCCAACACAAGAGAGAGAATCAAAGAGGAACACAAGGTTCTCACAGTTAATGTATCATCATCTGAGTGGGTTTGGATTGAAGTTATTAGAGTATTTCACTTCATTGCATGACCTCCTGTTCCTCCTCAGATCATGAATCCTATTCATTACCCAGTCCTTTTGGAGTGCCTGCCTTTATAATATTACTCAATTTATATTCTGAAGCGGGCTCCTGGGAGAGCGATCAGCGCTCCGAAACAGCAACCCCCCTATAACCCAATCACAATATTTAAAGGGCAGCAAAGAGCTTTTTAATGCGCGTCGTAGATAACCATTTAAAGTGGATTGCTTTGGTTTAATATGACCTTAACAGGCTGGCAGTCACATGTGAAGAATGAATAAGCTAATAGGAGAGACGACAGGGAGAAAGAATGAAATCAAAAAGCAGAATATGAGAGATTTGTTTCAATGCCAGCCGGCCTCTTGACGGCTGCTGAGAGGAGCAAGATGGAGAATCACAAGCGTGTGAATGAAACAGGACAGGCAATGAATGAAGCTACTGCTTACATTTCTCTTTTCCCTTTTCCTGGTGTATGACCTGCTTTATCACGATAAAAGACAAGGCAGGTATAAATGACACATTTACATTCTATCAACTGGAAACTTGTCTCAATCTGAATGAAAGCAGCCCAAGAGCTGCGTTTCAAAGAGGTTTCTGCTGAACTAGAGAGACACTTACAAGATCAAGCAGGGAGAATGTGTTAGTTATGTAGTGAAAATTGTCTGCTGAGAACCTGTGTTCTGCATAATGTCTCAACTGTCGTCAAAATATTTCAGTAGGACAATAAAATCCCAAAATAAAACTATAAAAAGCTTATTGGTTTTATATGTATTAATGTAAGAGTTTCATATTTTTGGTACATCTTTACTTTCTTTCTTCTGGTCCCTTCTTGAGGGGCCGCCCCAGTGAGAGAACACAAAAGAAAGATTTGGCAATTGTTTTACATGGGGTGTCCTTCCTGGCACAACCAGGGTTCGAACATCAACCTCAGGATTACAAGACTGCAGCTCTCACTACCATTACAGCAGCCATTTTGATATATCTTATTTTTTTTACAATACTAGAACACACCTCCGCCCACAAATCAAAGGAACACGATCTTTCTCTGTTTTTAACTAATAATACCAGATCTCTGTCTTCTTTAAGATGCTCTCTTCCTCAGGGGTCGCCACAGGGAACTAACACAAAGACATGGTGATTGTTTTTACGCCAGATGTCCTTCCTGACAACACAGACCACCAAGCTACCACAGCCCTCTGTGTGGAGCAGAGAGCTGTCATCTAGGGCACCCGGGGGAGCAGGTGGTGGAGGTTAAGGGCCTTGCTCAAGGGCCCAGAGCGGGGCAGATGAAGGTGGAAACAGGAGTGGGTTTTTTCACCTTTTCCACCCACATTCTGGTGCTGTCAGTCTGGGGGTGTTGAACTGGTGACCTTCTTTATCCCATGTGCCATCACTCCCCTCCAACTAATAATACCAGATTTTTTTATTTTTTTTAATTTTGCACATTTCTATTTCTTCTTTTAGCGTTCACTATTTCTTAAACTTCTCATGTTCTTTTTTTAATCATTGCTTGATATCATTACATTTACCTGTTCTGCCAAATTTCAGTTTTGCCTTTATGTATATTGTCAATAACTACAACGTAATCATCATCTGTCAATCTGGATCTAGAACTCCCACAGTGTCTTAGGTCTACCATTCTCCACCACCATTGGTGGAGTCTCCCACTTTGACTTGGGACCTCCAGTCCAGCCTCTGCACAGATGTTCCTGTAATGATACCCGCCACCTTATGGTGTTGTCTGTCTGAATCTAAAACCTGTTGTGTGCTGGACTGTCTCATATTTGCACAGCGTTCTTGGGTCCAGTCTAATGGGGTAGACCCTAGTCACAGTTGTTCTTGTTCCTCCATGATGAGTACCTCTGTACTGTCCTTCAGTCCAGCCCTTTCTAATCGCTGGTAAGATTAGTCAGTCTGACAGTGTGGGATTCCCAGTTTCCTGTCACCTCCAGTTCCACCCACAGCTGCAAATTGTCTAATCACATCACATGCACCTGATTAATGACCAGCATCTCCACTCTACTTAAACCTCTGCCAGACATTCAACCTATGCTAGAGCAGTGACTACCCTGGGTAATTTGAGCGACAGCCTGAACCTGTAAACTAAGAAAGACTTTAACCTTGATTTTTTTGCATGTCTGTCCAGTACTGCTCTGCCGTGTCTCCCCAACTACCTCCTGGCTCTCCGGCATCGTTTGGATCTCTATTATCAGGAAATATTCAACTCAGCTGGAACTCAACTGGTACTTCACAAAACCACCATCCAGTCTTGCAATACTCACCTCTCTGGTTCTCATCTCCCTCTCCAGTTGGATCCCTTGGACCTGGTTCCTCCCCATCTTCAACAAAACCTACAATACAACAAACACCATATGCCAAGCTTGTTGCACCGTAAATTAACAAACACTTTTTGTTAACTTGTGTCTGAGTCTCTTCAGTCTGCCTGCGTTGGGTCATAAATCCTACAGTCATGGTAGACAGGACAATGTGCCATTAGATTTGTCTTTTCACAGTGTCCTCCTGTCTCTTCTATTTGGTTTATGCTGATTGTAACATTTCAAGTATGTTAGAAAGTTATGGTCTTTCTTCCTGATGTACTCTCTGATCTTAGCTCTGGTGCTCCTTCTTGCTCAGTGTACAGTCTGAGTGCTGGACCTGGGGTTAAACCCTCAGTGCATTGTGAGAAGCTGGTTTGTCTTGATTTGAGTGATTTCCATCTCCTCCTTTGCCCAGGCTATTTTAGTGGGGTATATAATGGCAGTTAAGGAATAACACAGTAAATACTGATGGCTTGTACTTTGTCCTTCCCAGTCAGCTGGCTCTTCAGGACTTACTTTGTACATTGGTTTGAATCTGTAAACTAATGCTGGGGCATAGCTGACCTAGCATGAATATGAGCAAGTTCTTGTTAGCAATGCTCAGTGGTTTTGTGCATGTTTTTACAGAAACTGACATATAACTAACTATACAAAAGTCTTTATTTAGTGTTTTGTACTTTTACTTAGACTTTAGACGTTAATGCATTCTTACATGACCTTGAATTTAAACAAAGGAATTAACAGCTATCTGTATTCACCTCCAGATTGCCTTGTGTATTCCCCGGCCTTCCAGTACCTGGGAGTCAACCTGCTGCATCTCCAGCTTTGTGTCCATTTCACACCAGATTTGCTGAGCTCTGTACCTGGAACCTCTTCTGCAACTCAAACTGGAAAAAGTCAGCTCTGCCTTGTCTTCACCTGTCTATCCTCTCCACTCTCTCCAGTCTAACCTGTCATCCACTTACCTGCTCCCAGAAACCTGCTCCTTCTCTTCAGAACCTGAAAAGCAAAGTAATTACATGAACTTACCATTACCTAATATCATATTCATCTCTGCTCAGCCTGACTTTGTCCTTTTTTCTCCTTCACAGAGATTCTAAAACCCCTCCCCTAGTTTCAGGGGGAAAAAAAAACGTTCTTATCCTTTTATTAGTGGTTTGACAGTTCTTGGTCTACTACGCTAACAGAGGCCTATGAAGCTTAAAACAGCCAAGAAAGTATCATATTGCTTTTCAAAATTATAGATTGTTTACCAGGGAACATTTTGGTTCAGAATTTTTGAAACACAATTAAGAATAAATAAATAGAAACAGCAAAAGTAAAAAAAAAAAAAGAAAAAAATAATTAAAAAAAAATATATATATATATATAC
>JARVGV010001153.1:35028330-35040825 GCA_031762435.1 Hypsolebias longignatus | reverse complement strand
CCTGCGGTTTATACAATGCTGCAGCTAATTTATGTTGTTTTTTTTTTGTTTTTTTTTATTCATTTATTTTTTTGGGGGGGGGGTGGTACAATAATTATTAATTAATGTTAAACTACAAAACAATTTTATCATTTATTGCAATATTTTCGGCAACGATTAATCGCTCAGCAAAATTTGTTATTGTGACAGGCCTACTCATCATACCTTGGCGCTCACATAGGTGCCAATACAGTACAGTACATGTCTTTCTTGGGGGGGGGGGGGGGGGTGTCTTCCTCCCCCGGTCTCCCCCCCCCACCCCCATCGTGACCCCAGGGAGAGGGGAAAACTTTGTTTGTGCAGCATTGCATCATTGCTTCCTCCTTCGCAGTTCAAAGGAGGAAGATGAAGATTTCGATCGATAAATTCCTGACAGGTTGTTGTTTTTTGGGTTTGATTTTTTAAGTAGCTGTGTTACAGGCACTGTTCAGAGAAAAAACTTTTACTGTATTTTTCATTCAACCTTTATTTAGGCAGGTAGGATTACTGTTATATATTTAATTAAAAGTTTTAAAAATATTTCTGTGTAAATATCTCATGTTTCAACGTGGACACTCATGGCGTGACCTATATACAGCATGTACAAATTTTTATTTTTTAATTTAGTGGACACGGCTTATATTTGGTATGCGCTCAATACTGGATTTTGACATGGTAACCTAACTTTTGATAGAGACCTTTCTTACACCAAAACAGAAGCTCCTTTGTCTTCTTCACATTGATGTGAAGGTTGTTCTCCTTGCACCAGCTCTCAGGTGTTCCACCTCCTGCCTGCAGCTGGACTCATTGTTGTTTGTGATGCATCCCACCACCATTTCAACAGAAAGCTGTGACTGTAAGTACTGTTGGTTTCTGGGTAACGTAGTTCTTTTGACTGGCGATACAGTGTAGGCTTATTGAAAAAAAAAAAAACTACAAAATGGTGGCGGCTGTCCAAAGTATTGTTTATCATTAACATTTTATCTTTTGCCATACCAATCACGTGAGTAATATTAAAGTTTAAAATTGTGGAAAAATCTCAAAAGAGCCAGTCTACAAAATTTCGAACCATGATGTAGTGAGGAACTACTGTATAGTGCCAAATCACAACAGAAGTCATCTCAGGGCACATTAAAATGAACGTCATTAATCATTATTTCATTATTATTTTTCAAGTTATCATGCTGCCAAGATGAACAGATACTTATGGCAGCAGCCAACTTGAAATAAACTTTACAACCCATTTTTTTTTTTAAAGAAACATGTCTTTTGCCTGGCTATAGCCACACACCAGAACTCGTCAGTACTTCACTTACTTTTTAAGTTTTCATGTTCACAACATGCACAGATGGACTGGTGGATGGAAGGAGGATGTTTCCAATACCCATTTTTGCTTCGTGACAGAGGACCAAAAAAAAAAAAAAAAAAAGACCTTATTGATTACAGAGAAAAGGCTGGTTTCAAAAAATAGTTTTCATGGGCTTGAATCAGATTTCACTACTAACCATCCAATCATTTGCTTGTCAGAATTCATGTGAAAGAATTTAGCTCTTGGTTAATTTTTCTTTCTTTCTTTTTTTGAAGATTTTAATTAGTAAATGAGCTGCTGTTTGAACAAATGATTGATGAAACGAAGAAACGATCTCCCTTCAGGGTGAGTGAATGAGTGTGTGTAAGCATGTGAAGGATGCAGATGATATATGACAATCATTTTCAAAAAAGAGCAGTCAAATAAGAAGCAACCATTACATTAGTGCTTCTGAATGGGGTCTGGAGGAGAGGGTCACTGTGTCTCACCAATATTAAATTCTAATTGTACATATTCTGTGCTCACAGTCTGTCAAAACATGAGCGTTAGATCTAAGTGATTACATAAGTGCCTTTTGCTAATGTCAAATCATTTCTTACTAATGTGTTTATTTATAAGCAACAACATGAAAATGAAAATCTTTATGGGGAAAGGGAGAACGATCATTAGAAAGCATAATGTTTGTGTTGCAGCATGGAGAGGTTTTCTGTTTGCTCTCTGGATTGGACAGGAATACAGTAGATCTGATTTTTGGGGTGGGATTCTCTGGAAAGGTTATGAACAGTCAAAGTCTTACCTGTTGTAGATAGCTCTTTAAACAGCCTCAGACTGAAGGAACAGATTCTGATTTTGAGCAGGGGGAAAAAAAATAACTTGAAAAACACACTATCATTTTTAAACTACAAAATAATTCTCGCAGATTTTCAGATTCCAGATTTTCTGGAAATTGGAAATACTGTCCATTCATTAGTGCATGTAGTGCACATGATCACTTGAAATATAAATGAGGTACTGACATCCATTTTGGTGTGGGGCTGCGGATAGGTGTAAGAAATGATCCTTTTGATAATTCGATTGTGGCTGCCATATCAAAATTTATGTTTTCCTTAAAAGTATAGTTTGCTCAAATGATTGGGGTGTCCCAAGATTAAATCTATGGGGGCCAAGGCCACAGTAAAACCAGGATCAACCAGGACCCTTCTCGCTGCATTGCCTCTGTTCTTTTACACAGAAAACCCCTACGCACCTGAATATCTTGCATCAGTCATCAAGATTTACTTGCATTCCCTTTTCAATTCCAGACCAGAAAAACTTAAAAATCTACTAAAACATACAAACATTCACTGTTCAATCTCTCAGCAACATGCCTGCTTGTTTCAACCTGCCAAGGATGGAGTCACAGCTCTGACATTTTTAGTTTTAGTTTTTACAGTTTAACGTTTTGGAACCGGTACTTTGGCTCATCAGTCCAGTTGAAGTTAAACTCTATTTCTCCTCACCAAGTTAGATTTTAGTTTATGACTCTTCATCGGAACTACACGTGCACCATCATGTCCGATAAATAGAGGTAAAATGGGAAGTAGTTTTCTTCTGTCTCTTTGGGAACATTGAACATTGTGTAACCCAGCTTTCCTGGATGCTGACTGCACACTGGATCAGCGCTTATAGGGATTGATACCCCATAGAGGTATCCCATTGCCTGTATAAATCATCCCCTGCATGCTTCGCAAAGTGCGTGACGTATGCTTGGTGAGCAAATAATGTAAACAATGATTTGGCTTTTCAACTGTTTTTTATCTTTGCACAAAATGGATCCGTTTGGAAGAAAGAAATGGTGACAAATAACCGTGAGAGGCCGTGAAACGCTGCCGTTCACACTTTCCGAGATTAACGTCATTTGTATTAGTTTAGCACCAGAGGGGCTAAACTGCATGATGAAGGAGATCTGAAGTGGACCACTACAACTGAAGAAGGAGGCGAGTCGGTGAGAAGAGCTGGAGAGAAAGGATAAGGTTGTGCTTGTCATGTGGGTCGGGGAGCAAGGGACGCTTCCAGGGTCAAAGGTGGATCTAAAGCAACAGAAACAGAGGAGCGTTACATTTCCTCTGGCCACCCTAAATAATGTCCACAAGCTCAAGTTATTAACCTCTTTAAAGCCCACAGAGCAGAGAAGCACAAGCCTCCAGTCAGGCCTGGTCGTGGTCAGAGGACAGATAGCAGAGATAATAGAAGTGCACATGGAGGAACAATGCACTGCTGTATCTGGGGATGGGGGGGGGGGAGTAGCGTGAGAGTAGGACCAAATAAAAAGAGAATAATCCGCGGCACAAACAATCGATGTGGGGATGAAGGGAAGAGAACAAGAAATACGCTTCAATTATTTGGATTCTTTTTGTAATGGAGTTTATGATATGTTATTCCTGCCCGTCATACAGGCTGGGGCGGTGTGAGATTGTGTGCTACTCTGAGGGGGTGCAGTGGAGGCTAAGGATGCTGGTTCACGCAAGGTTCACCCATTACCCAGGCCCTGCAGCCAGCTGGGGGGCTAACCAGGATGATCAGCACGAGCCACAGCCTGCACAGGCCCCAATGATTTTCACATCAAGCCGCCTGATGTACAGCTCCACCGTCTACCAATCGCTCTCCCATATCGATCCCCCCTTAAATGAGCCTTCCCCGCTTTGTACCATGAGCAATAATTAAAAAAGCAGCACATTGATTTTAACTAATATTATGAGAGATCAGGATGTGCACATGCTTACAAAACAGCTAGGTTGCTTAAGCTTCCATCGGCAGCAGAAAAACAAAGCAGTGCAGAAAATGAGAGCAGGAGAGGGAAACAGCTGATTAAATCTGAGGGGGGAGAAGCATGCAAACGTACAAAAATCAAACTTGGACGACAACGATGCAGTTTGGGCGGCGTGTTCTGGACTCGACGCCTGTGGGTTTCCAGCTTCTCTGTGCAGAACGTGCTGCTGTTGTTGTAATTTGCTAATAATGATAAAAGAGGATTTTTAATTTGGCTTATAACAAATGCAAAGCAAACATTCATGATTTTTAAAACTCTTTGTACCGTGTTCATTTTAAAACACAAGTTCCGTAAGGAAATGTTTTCTTTCTGTCATATCTGCTTTGCAAGAGCTGAGGAAAATTAATAGCAGGTGTCTTTATAAAATTCACGTATTCTCTGTTTTTTTTGTGTGTGTGTCAATTTATTGTTATTTAATATTTGGCAGAGGACGAAAAGATAATGACAGAAACAAGACTCAGACAGTTTAAGTTAATCAAGTGTTCAAGGTTCTTTATTGTCGTTCTCATCACATGTGGTACATGAGGTGGAATGAAATTGAGGACACAAAATTCCATTTTTACCCGAAAATAGCAAAAATATAAAGTATGAAAAGAAACAATATATAAGGATCTAAGATATTCGCTAAACACTAATAATGTAAAATAATACAGTGTGTTAAACAGCAGCCTGAACATGAGTCTGTTGTGAGCAGTAGGGTATGAAAACAGCAGCAGCTTAAAAGGCAAGAGATCAGCAGCATGGATAATCAGCAGCACAGATAAGTGGAGGATCAGTGTTTCGCCTCATAAACAACCACTAAATCTGACAAGGTTTGTTTTGTTGTTTGTTTGTGCAAATAAAGCACAAGAACAAAAGTGTTCAAATTACAGAAACATATAAGACTCAAATAACGTCAAACATTTAAGGTTCTTGATCCAACATTTAAAGAAAATGCATAAAACTGTTAATACAGAATCGCTTCAGCCTTTGCCGTTACAAATGTGATTTTGATTTTAAAAACTTGTAAAAGATGAACATGGAAGACCTCGTTCAAGACGCACGCAGCAGCAGCAACTGAGCATCATGAAGTGGTGCTCGTCCTGAACCGCCCCTGCACCGTTCTGAAATCAAAGCAGCTTCAGTCACGTTCAAACTCCCTCACCAGAGAATTCATGTTCCTCCGTCCGCTCGTGAATACCCTGAAAAAGCAAACGCACGTTAACGGCCGGAACATATGCTGTGACGCCGCAGACACTTAAATGTGATAACAAGTGTCCCGAATGGGAGGGGTGGGATCCCCTGGCTGCTCTGTAACTGGGAGGCTGCCGGTGGCCCCCAGTGGACACTCAGCTGCACTCTGTCATTGTGGCACTGCCGCCCGGCAGCCATTAAAAGGCTCCTCTAAAGTGACCAGGGCCCAGGCGCCGAGCTCTGCGGAGTCGTCTACTTATGCGGCACCCAGGCATCCCATAATCCTCAGCATATGGTCTGCGAGTGTCGACAGGCATGAAATTACATCAAGGGCATTTTTTGATAACTGTCGATAGTCTCTCAAAGACGGTCAGCCTTATTGACGCCACAGTCAGGGAGGGGGGCTGACGAGCGCATGTGTGTGTGTGTGTGAGCTGTAGAGGGGGGTGTCTGGGTGTGATGAGGGTCCTGCAATGTCAGACGATGCCAGTGAGAACTGATCCAGGGGGAGCCGGCTCTTTATTGATATGAGTAAATTGATATTGATAAGGATTTGAATTGCTATGGATCGCGTTAAGCAGCAGTATAATAGAGAAGTCCTCAGAAAGGATTGCGGTCAAAGACTCACTTTATTAGTTTCTGATTCCTCTGAAGTTTGCTCATTTTAATAAAGTGAATATTCATCACTTTGATTTGTTTTTCTCTGTCAGGTAAAAAAAAAAAAAAAAAGACACCAACAAAACATGCCGATGCTGAAGTTTACTGTGCACGATGAGAGGAAATATTTTATCTAATTTTGTGTTAAATCATTTTCAATTATACTTCAGTCAAGGGAGAGTGACAAATACTAAAAGAAACGTTTTTATTTTTGTAGCAAAACTGCAGTGATAATCCAAAAATAAATGCTTAATATTTTGGCATTTGTTGCTTTATGAATATTTGTGTTTCTTCGAGCAGCTGTTGTGATGTTGTGAAAAGGCCATGAACATGTCACATGACACAAAAGGCCTTCCTCTGAAGCTTAATATGCACATGAGCAATTACAGCATGCTATACTGCCACCTAGTGATCAGTGGGCATTTTAATTTCACATGCTGACTCATGCATTAAATAATATTTGTTATTTTTTAAGACCTAACAGTGTTTTGTAGGCAGCAGGAGCCTGATGTGACAAACATTTTGGAAGTCATTTTTTAATATATCATGTACTGAATGATCTGAATGGGGAAAAAAAATAATACTACCAGATATTTATGACCAAAATATTCATTGAGGATTTAATTATCAATATTCATCTAACAGGGAACTATTTAAATACATGTATCCTGAAAACACATCTCTTTAAAAACAAATTGGATGCTCAGATGTTCCTGTTATTTTATATCAGGACTATAAAAAAGGCCGAATTCCAGCTTGAATTTAACCTGATTAATAAGAACAGATAGTTTAATTTTTAAAAGATGTATTACTCTTTCCTCTTTCCACACATGATTCTTCACATGAATTAGAGTTAAAAGCAGCCTGGATGTTGCCAAATGTTTTGTTTAATCAGACATCATTCCATGAGATATTTAGGAAAGTAGACTTTATAGTTAAAAACGTTCCTTTTGACAAAATGTAGCTTGCATTTGAGTATTAGATGTAGGACATAGAGAACAAAATGTGTTGTTTTTGTGTAAAACTAGATTTGGAAAAAGTTTAAACTTTTACCTTTACAATAAAAATATACATACAACAACATTTCTATACGGCAAGAAACACAAGTCACCACTTCACCACAAATAAAACAATGTTTATCTTTATTTGGAACAATGTTTTACCAAAATATTAATATATGTTTTTGGTTTTAACAGTGGTACCTCCAGAAAATCCTGTGGTGGCAGGAAAACTAAAGGCCGTAAAAGATTTAGAGATTATAAAATGCTGTTGATGACATCTTTGACATTATACGAGTTAAGGTATTACATCATTATCTTAATTTACAGGTAGAAATTGTCTGATTATGTGACATACAGAGACCAGAACAGATGTGGAGATCAGCTATTTGGAGTTCCACATCAGTCCAGTTTTAATATGTTATGGATATTTACAGACACGTGGAATGTCAGACGTTGCCTGTATGTTACTTTTTGTCTTTTTCCCATAAAAACGTAAAATGTACATGTTTAAACTTTAATTTGAAAGGGTACATTTGAACAAAGCATTTCTAAAAACAACTTTTATTATTTTGAAAGCATTTTTATTTGTTTCTTGCTGTGTACTTTTGTGAATAAAAATAGTTAATAGAAGTGTCCTATCTATTGGATAACCTATTATCCACTTATTATTACTATATTATTATTATTCATATACTGTATATTATCTATCTATTACTATACAGTATCACTACTTAACTTATTGAAGCTTGTCTTCTCCTAAATGTATATTTATTAAAAATTTATTTTGTGTATAACCTGAGTCCCTGCTTCCTCATGTTGAGGACAGCAGTTTTAGACTGGTTGTCTTTATTTATGGCGACTAGCTTTTACATTTTAATTTAAATAGATTTATTTATTTTTTCTTCCCAATTGCTCAAAAACACTGTTTGTTTTTAGGTTTATGAGGTTCTACTAATCCTATATAGCTGGATAAAAATAAAAAAACACAACAAGCAAAACTTTGGTCTGTATAAAGATACATCTGTCTGGCTGAAGGGGGCCGTTGGGGTGGCCACTAATGTTTTAGAGGTGGCCATTGCTATCTATGACCCCTCCCTTAGATGACGCGCCTGGGTTTCACTACAGAAAATTAAAGCCCGAATGATGAGAGAAACAGACATCAGGTTGATTTGTGAGCTTCCTCTGCACCAAACGCTGGCGTCCAGGGGTCAGAGCTGATTAGTGAATGAACAGCAGCGACGTCACTCAGGCAAAACGCCTCATTATTTGTGAATGAGCGACTTCCTGTTGTACCATACTGAAGCACTTTCAGCCACCGACTGGAAATAAATATACTGTATGTTCATTCCCTTCCTGTGGTTTTGCTGTGGAAAACATTTCTGCAACGCAACAACTCGGTCTAAAGTGAACTGCTGTGCCTTCATGAGGGCTAGCTCGTTGCTAGAGATATTCTTGTTGTTTGCTAACAGAAGTTGTAAAGATGGAAACGACAGGTGTGTGGCATACAAGTTAAAATCATCTGAGCTCCCAGTAGCACGAAACACACATGCTGCCTATTAGCCGTGTGGCTAACCCTTTCCCTGGTTCAATTAGCTTCCATTTCCAGCTAGTAGCATCTTTGTTACACTGTTAACACACACGTTTACACCCTCATTCATTCATTCATTCACTCCCTGTCCCACAAACACACACACATACACACACACATGCTGTCTCTCTTCTTAATGCGCTCACACACACAGCCTGTACTTTACAGATATCAGCTGTTATCCCTGTCTAGCATCAGTCCCCAGGCACTATGCTAACAGCCTCCTCTACAAGCCAATTTACAAGGATTCTGGTCATGTTTACATTAGCCCTCTCACAGTGCATGAAAAGAACAGGGCCGCGGCGCAGAATAGAAATGAGCAAATATGAATAATTCAGTCTTCCTCCTGGCCATTAACACGTCTCCCTTGAATAAAGTGATAATAGGTTATCATCTGTGAAATGGAAATTTCATAACAGGGACGGTGAGACGAGTGTCTCCGGTTACACCAGAGGAAATTAATTTCACAGCACATCTGCTCCACAAAGCTGCTGCTCTTCAGCGCTAAGTATGAGAAAATGTAGTCGTTCGGCTCCGCTAGCTTTCTAATTAGATTAGCATGCTTATTTGAAGGCGGGAATCTTTAGTCTAGTCAAAGGGATTAGTGTTCCCCATTACAGATGCCTAATATTTATAATAATGAAATGACTGCACCAATTAGAGAGGGATAAAAATGTATTACTTTCCCTTGTTGTATTAGTCAGACGGTTTGGTCTGCGTTACGCTAAACAAGGACTTTGGTGGCCGATCCTAAATAAATTGATATGGTAAAAGGTGTGGACAGGAAGTTTGTTCTTCCTTCTGAGAGAAGCAGCTTTAAAGCATGAGCACCACTCAAAAGTTGAATGGAAACGGCTCAGGCTTTGTGCCGTCTTGGTTGAAACGCAGCTGAAACGAATCAATCCTCAAACTGAAAACTTGCCGTGCGAGGATAAGGCTTTGACAACAGTTATGATTTTGATGGCCACCATGATAAGGACTGCCAACAATGGCTGTGAGGGAGTAAACCCTCTGAAGCAATAAAAGACTTTGTCCTCTTAACTTTCCCACCCCCCACCTTTCAACTATTTCTATCATTTTTTTGTTTTGTTTAGTTTCGTTGTTTACTGCTGGACAGCTGTAAATGATAAGAGATTGAGGGCCAGTATCTAAAATGGGGATCAGCAATCCCTCTGGTGTGTGTAGCTATGAGACTCAGAGCAGCAGACTTTAAAGCCTGCTGAGTCTGGGGGAAGAGGAGGTGGAGGAGGAGGTGATGGGGGGAGGAAGAGGAGGAGACTTCAGCATGTCGACTGTTGCTTTTTCCTCTCATGTTAGCGTTTGGACTAAGCAGTATCCCTAGTAATTACATCTTTAATAGATATTCTGAAAGCTCGTGCTTTATGTCAGTCCCCTTCAGTTGGACGTAAATGCAAAGTATAAGAAGTGATGTCACAAGATATTTTTTTAGTGTTTCATCCCAGTTTTGTAATCTCATAAAATAAATGAGCATCTTTCACAAATCATTGTTTCAATTAATTTAGATTCTAGTCCAGCTGTTCTTCAGTTTCCTTCTTCTTGTCTTGTTGTGACTGTTTAGATGTTTGCTTCATCGGGACAAACATTTGGACAAGTCTGGCTCATTTCATCACATTTCATGTAGTACTGTAAAAACTGGAAAACTGTGTCTCGATCTGAAATCTTAGGTCAGTGAGTTAAAATGTTTCAGAGACAGGTTGTTTTATTAAACTGGAGTTAGGTGGAGTGTTTTGGAGTAGTCACTATCTTAGCTGCAGGAGACAATAATTAGTGTAATTTTGGATATAAGGGTTTTATCTCTCTTTCCATGTATTCTTAGTACCGTATTTTCCGACGTATAAGTCGCTCGTGAGTTTGTCACATCAGTGAAACAAAGCATCATGAAGAGGAAAAAAACCTACACAAGTCGCTTTGGAGTATACCATACTTTCCATTGTACACATCACACTGCCATATAAATCACATCAGTCCAAATATGGCTAATAAAGTGGAAAAATCCTTAATTGTCGCTTCGCCATATACATCGCATCTATTATGTGTCACCGCTGACAACTCAGAAATGTGGGCCAGTGTTTTGCCAAAAATCGATGGGCCACCAAATGGCGGCTGCGGGAGCGTGCATGGGAGGATTTTAACAAGAATTTAATAAGCTTAACACTTAAAAACAATTATTTCTTTGCTTGAAATTATGTTAAAGTGTGTATCAATCTAACGTTTGCTTAATAAATGCACTTTACTGGTCAAATCAGCTGAATTTCAAAAATAGTTTTGGTGTTGTGAAGCGGACATGCACAGCTTGACCAGCCACTGCATTTCTTTAAAATTTAACAAGATAACCACCTAAAAAAATATTTGTTTGCTCAAAATTATAGCAAAGGTGTGTATCAATCTAACATTTGCTTAATAAATGCACTTTAATGGTCATCAGCTGTATTTCAAAAATACAGTAGTTTGCTGCCTTGGTGCTCCATGAACGCGCAGAGGAAGATAAAAGGAAGAAGTAACATGGCTTGTTTCGCCAAAAATTAACAAGACATGCACCTAAACAATTATTTGTTTGATTGACATTATAGCAAGTGTGTGTCTCAATCTAACGTTTGCTTAATAAATGCACTTTAGTGGTCAAATGAGTTGCATTTCGGCAGGACGGTGCAACTGTTTTGATGGTTCCAAGCAGCGAGCAGAATTAAAGTGGGTAGGATATGTCAGGCTGATTGAGTCATTAATAGCTGGTGAAGATTCTCAGTCATCCAGGACATGGTAAATTAAAAAAAAAAAAAATTGAAAAAAATTAAAAAAAGTATAGTTTGATAAATAAAGTCCAGTTGTTTTTCTTGAACTATTCTGAATTTGTCATTATAGCCACATTTTCCTATTACATTATACAACAGCATGCCATACAACTATTACTACTCTGCTGCCATCAAGTGGCTGAAATGATACTGCTCAATTTTTTTTCCAGTCAGAATGAATGAAAATGGTCACATCTCTGTCAAAAAATGGTTTATAAATATGGGGGAAAAATCCATAAATACAGTATGTTGCTTCGGCCTATAAGTCGCAGGGCATGTGTATTTGTGCAAAAAACTGTGACTTATACAAAGAAAAATACAGTAAGACACGTTTATCATGCTTCGCTGATGACCTCCGGGGAACATAGGCTGGTGTCTTGTCAAAGATGGATTGGCTGCCAAAAATTGATTGGTGGCCGTGGGAATGCTGATTGGAGGACTCGCTGTTACACTTCTTAGAAATTTGAAATTTTAACTCACTGACCTGTGTTAACAAGATTAACACTTAAAAACAATTATTTGTTTGCTCGACATTATAGTAAAGGTGTGGCTCAGTTTAACTTTTCGTTTTGACCCTGAGCAAATAGACATGTTTGCTTCAGGTGTTCATCTCTGCTCTGCCACCAAATTGGGGACGGAGGTGCGTTACCCCTACCTGCATCTCGCTGCTTCATGTGGCCATGGATCACGTGCCTCACTGGCCCCTTCCTCCTGGTACGGGTGGCAGAGGAACACTGGAGCCGTGAGTGCTCTAGTGTTCCTCCACCTGCACCGGCTGAGTGAAGCGAGTGTGCATGGGAGGACTAGTTGTTACAGTTCTTAGAAATTTAATAAGATTAACACAAAAACAATTCTTTGTTTGCTTGACATTATAGCAAAGGTGTGTCTCATTTAAACTTTTTCCTTAATAAATGCACTTTAATGGTCAATGTGGGGGTCAGTAGTTGTCAAAAGCCTAGAGGGCCTTCTCGCATCTCTAGGGGCTGGAAATGGTAATGTTTACTCTGGTTCATGTCAGTATGAATGAACATTTAAAGGTCCACTGACGTGATGTTTGAACTTTGCATAAAATGGCACAACATATATATCTTGTATAATTGAACTATGTTCGTTTTTGCAAACAAAATGAT
>JARVGV010001153.1:34958359-34969988 GCA_031762435.1 Hypsolebias longignatus | reverse complement strand
AGGTGGAGGCCTCCGGGTTCAACTGTCCCCCTCCTACAATGCTGTTATTGCTTGTATCACTCAGCCCTCTGTGAATATCAGGGTGATGTGATAATGATCCATCCTTAGGCTGATGGTCCTTCTTGACCATGTGAGCAGCTGGTTTTGGCTGTCATCAACAAATCCACAGTGAGAGGGTGCTATTTATAAGACTGAGCTGAATACAGCTCCTAAGTCTTTCGGACGAAAGACAAAACGTTTATACAACGTTTCTTTTTTTTTTGTTGTTGTTGTTGTTGGGGTTTTTTTTTGAATGTCCAGAGGACCAGACTCACTTTTTTAGATGTTTTAATTCTAGAATTTTGGAGATGAATGGAAGGTTAGAAATAGGGCCAAGATTATTGAAAATATTTGTATCCTATCCAGGTTTGTTAAGGATCAGAGTGACAATATTATACGTTAAAAATGTAAAAAAAAATAAAAAAAAAGAGTTAGTTAGAGCCACAACAAAATACCAAAGTTCATGCTCAATAATTCAGGTATAAAATCCAACAATGTTCAGTCAGGTCATCTGGACGGTTTATTTTGTTGCTGAGACATTTCGTTCTTCATCCAAAGGTCTTCTTCAGTCTGAGGAGCCACCAAACAAAACTTGTTCACGCAAACAGCATACTCCATAGTGGAAAAAGAAAAGTTTGCTGGTGCTAAGATGGTCTATGGGGTACATCCTCTCCTCAGTCAACTCCTCTGAGACAGTCATGCCAAACTGATTCAAAACAAGGAGTCTAAGAGGAGTTGACGGTTGAGGGTGGGCCCCGGAGACTATCCTGACACCAGCCAACTGTTTTTCCCCGCTATGGAGTATACTGTTGCATCAGTATGTTTGGTGGCTTCTCAGATTGAAGAAGTCCTTTGGATGAAGGACGAAGCATCTCAGCAACAAAAGAAACCGTCCAGATGAGCTGACTGCACTTTGTTGAACAACAAAAGAGTTCAGGTCAATTGGGCCTTCAATAAAAACTCATAATTATCACTGAAAACATTCATTTTATGTTAATAAAAATGAAGAAATTTTATTTATAGGATACTTTTTAATAATAACATATTTTTTATTACCTTGCTCAGGCTGCTGTTTGACACACTGCATTACATTATTGTTGTTTAGTATCTTAGATCCTTGTTTAATGTTTCTTTTTACACTTTATTGTTTTGCTGTGGTTGGGTGTAACTGGGACCTTGACTACCGGTACACAATTTAATTCCACCTCATGTACCACATGTGATGGGAATGACAATAAAGAACCTTGAACTTTGAAAAGTTCAACCGTTCAACTGAGTTTATCTTAAAGTTTGCACTCCCTTTCCCTTAAAAGCTTTTGTTTAAAAATTACCAACATTTAAACTTCAGATTTAAATCACCTATGAAAACATTTTTTTAATTATTTGTTTGTACATTTTTGCAAACATCTTGTTAAGTAAACTTAACCATTTTTAACTGATGGTTTAGCATAAAAATATTCAAATTACAGTACAACACTGACATTTGTAGATGATAGAAATGTTAAACTGACATGTTTTAAATGTAATGTATCCATATATTATTCTGTAAAATGTATTATTTTAATATATTTTTTACATAAAAGAACTGTAATAAGTACAGTGAAAATGTTTTTATGTTTACAGAATGATTTGTAAAATTTACTTAGTAAAACTGTTGAGTTTTACATCTTATTCTGTAAAAAATATTTACATGTTATTTTACGTTTTCCTGTCCGTTTGTTTCTATTGTACAGCACTTTGGTTGGCCTTGTTACTGTTTTAAGTGCTCTATAAATAAATTGGTATGGTAAAGTATTTTTACGACGGCACAGTGCCACAGTTTGTAGAGCTGCTGCCTCTCAGCAAGAAGGTTGCCCTGGTTCAAATCCCAGTCCAGGGGCCTTTCTGGGTGGAGTTTCATGTTCTCTCAGTGCATGTGTGGGTTTTCTCCAGGTACTCCAGTTTCCTCCCACAGACCAAAAACATGCATTACTGTGACTGGTAACTCTAAATTGTCTCTAGGTGTGAGTGAGAGACTGAATGGTTGTTTGTCTCGATTGTCTATGTGTCCCTGTGATGAACTGGAGACATGTCCAGGGTGTCCCCCGCCCCTCGCACACGTGTAAATTATAGTACAGTCAAACAGAACATATGAGAATCATGCTGTTGTTGTTTGGTGTATTGTTTTACACTATTAGTGACTAACATATATTGTAGTTTATATCTCAGATCTTTATTTACTGTTTCTTTTAACACGTTATATTTTTGTTATTGTTTGATGTAACTGGGACCCTGTGTACACAATTTCGTTCTACTACATGTACCACATGTGATGTGAATAACAATAAAGAAAATAAAGAAAGAAAGTAAAAATAAAGTAAAAAATAAAATAAAGAAGACAATAAAGAAAAAAACTGTGCATGTGATTGTTGTGTTGTTCCATGTATGGACAACAGGGGGCGCTGATGGACCTGCAGTGATGCGCAACAGAAGCGGCCCAAGTCATGGCGTTTCAAAAAGATGCTCAAAAGTCACGTGTCAGAGTTTTATTCAGTATCTAGAGAGCTCCGCGTGTCAGAACCGAGCTCACCAGTTAGGTGAAATAAATGAGGTCTGGGTTGTGCGTTTATGGTGGTTCTGTTCGGGTTCTTGAGCCACGAGCTGAAAGTTTCAGTTTCTGCACTGATCTCTGACACCTCCATGCACGTGGAGCTCACGACACGCGGACAGAACTGTGTGTGATATTGTAGCTGCCATCATTATTTAATTAAGCTTAAAATAAAACAAATAACTGTTCCGCGTCACCGAACACCTTCAGAGATGAACCAACTGTTTTAGGAATTTCTCACAGGATGAATGGAATCGAGCCTGCGCATCAAGGCACCTCCCTCTCCTCTCCTCTCCTCTCCTCTCCTCCGGGCTTCAGTGGTTAAATAAGGCGTTATGTAAGAGCTGTGATGGCACACGCTGCTCCCTCTTCCTCCTCCTCCTCCTCCTCCTCCTCTCTCCATCCTCACAGCAGAGCGGAGGCTGACAGCATCAGCATCCATCCAGTCTTTGTGTCTCAGCAGCTGCTGCGCATCTTCCCCGAGAGGAGAAACAGCTTCGCACATCTCGGTAGGTGCTCCATCCCTCATTCTACTGCTCCATGTGCTGAAAGCTGAACCCCCACCTGTCCAGATACCAGCTGAGCTGAACAGGAAAACAGGGAGGAGTTGTTTACAAGTTCAAAAACGAATCTTTTTGTTTATGTATTTGTTTATTTTTTAAGTAAATGACTAAACTGTGCGTATTTGGAACGCGCTGGACGGGTCAGTCCCTTCAGGGCTCCAGCTGAATGTTGACTTCACCAGATGTCCTTTTCTTTTTGTTCTGCGTTTGTCTGAGCCTCACGAAAACATTTCAGTGCCTGTGGGGGCGCCAGATCAGAGGAAACTGAACAAAGTGTCATTTGTGGACACGATGAGAAAAAAACTGCGCAGTCAGCTGTTCTGCGTAAATGTTTGAATTCAAGTGTTGACTGGAGATAAAGATCCATGCAGCGAGGAGGAGATGTTCAAAGCAACAAGTGAGGGGTGAACAGGACATCTTCTGTCCATCAGTTTGATGGAGGTTGCTTCAGTGATGAGATGTTGCTTGTTTTAAAGTTGACCAACTCAAGGTAAAGGAACAATGGATGTGATTGGCTAAACACACACAAATCTTTATATTTTACATCACAGACTGTTTGGAAGCAGAAGATGAGATTAATGTCAGATTACAGAGTCATGTGAGCGCCGCTGATGGATTAAAGCATCATGATCAACACCTGCTGCTCTAACAGTGGACCATCTGGATGAGAGGAGGAGCTCCGGCACTTTTAACAGAATATAACTGGCCTTTCTGAAAGTTCAGCTCTGGACATACAGTATTTGACCTGTTTTCTTTGGTGATTTGTTGGTTTTGCAGAGCTTCACATTTTTCACCTCCATCAGGAGATGATTCACCCGTTTCACAACAAAACTTTATCTGGGGTGAAGCTGATCCAGCCTAACATGTTCAAGTTCAAAGTGGGTGTGGGAAAATAAAACTCATACAGTATACAGCGTTAGATCAGAGAGAGACGTGTGCTGAACTGAGAACAGCCTGAAGTTTCTGACAGCTGGTACTGGAAAGGCTTTAAAAAGGTGCTATTTACAGCACAGAGTTGGTTGGCAGGCCTCAGACTGATGAAGACTTTCGGATGAAGGACGAAACGTTTCAACCAAGAAAATCTGTCTGGATGACCTGACTGAGGTGTTTTAGAGATTTATTTACTGGATGGTTGAGCTTATGTCAGGACATTTCAGAGGGATGTTTCAGTGATGTGGCTTTAGGATTCCAGGAACGTCTGGTTGAAATGTGACAGAGCTCATGTTGATGGTTCTCACAGAAGAGTTCCACCTGCTGGGTTTTATTATCTGAACATCTTCTGTGAAGGAAGACACACTGACAGCTCAGACTTTGATCAAGCTTTCCTTAATGTTTTGCTGCGATCAGTTTGTTTACAGAGCACCAGTTCATGACAAAAGCTATCCCAGCATAAAATACAACAAGAAACTAAAAGAAAAAATTTAATGAAAATAAATGTAGATTATAATCTGATTACAGATGATTAAATCCATTTCTGTTATGGCACATTAAAATACAGAACATCATGAAATTAATCAGTAAGACGTTGTCCAAGGAAGCCAGACGATTGTGTCAAATCTTCACTTTGTGTACTCTCTCATCCTGAGCAGCACAGAGGCGACAGTGGAAAGAAACAATCTGTTTTTAACAAGACGACACCTCCAACAACCAGAACTGGGCTCAGGGTGGGCAGCTCTACCTTGACCCACTGGGATTAGAGAGGACAGGAAATAAACATGAACAAACACATGTTCTATGTTTCTATAGTTCGTGTAGTTTCTATAGTTCAGGTGTAGTTTCTATAGTTCGTGTAGTTTCTATATTTAATGTATAGATTATATAGTTCAAGTGTAGTTTCTATAGTTCAAGTGTAGTTTCAATATTTAATGTGTAGTTTCTATAGTTTGAGTGTAGTTTATATAGTTCAGGTGTAGTTTCTATAGTTCAAGTGTAGTTTCTATAGCTCAAGTGTAGTTTGTATCTTTCATGTGTAGTTTCTATGTTTAATGTGTAGATTCTATAGTTCAAGTATAGTTTCTATAGTTCAAGTGTAGTTTCTATATTTAATGTGTAGTTTCTATGGTTTAAGTGTAGTTTCTATAGTTCAAGTGTAGTTTGTATAGTTTGTGTAATTTCTATATTTAATGTGTAGTTTCTATAGTTCAAGTGTAGTTTCTATAGTTAATGTGTAGATTCTATAGTTCAAGTGTAGTTTCTATAGTTCAGGTGTAGTTTCGATAGTTCAAGTGTAGTTTCTATAGTTAATGTGTAGTTTCTATAGTTTAAGTGTAGTTTCTATAGTTAAGTGTAGTTTGTATAGTTCGTGTAATTTCTATATTTAATGTGTAGTTTATATAGTTCAAGTGTAGTTTCTATAGTTAATGTGTAGTTTCTATAGTTCAAGTGTAGTTTCTATAGTTAATGTGTAGTTTCTATAGTTCAACTGTATTTTCTATAGTTTGGGTGTAGTTTTTGTAGTTCAAGTGGAGTTTCTATAGTTTTGGTGCAGTTTCTATAGTTCAAATGTAGTTTCTATAGTTCAAGTGTAGTTTCTATAGTTCAGGTGTAGTTTGTATAGTTCAAGTGTATTTTCTGTAGTTTGGGTGTAGTTTTTGTAGTTCAAGTGGAGTTTCTATAGTTTTGGTGCAGTTTCTATAGTTCAAGTGTAGTTTCTATAGTTCAAGTGTAGTTTCTATAGTTCAGGTGTAGTTTGTATAGTTCAACTGTATTTTCTATAGTTTTGGTGCAGTTTCTATAGTTCAAGTGTAGTTTATAGTTCAAGTGGAGTTTCTATAGTTTTGGTGCAGTTTCTATAGTTCAAGTGTAGTTTCTATAGTTCAGGTGTAGTTTGTATAGTTCAAGTGTATTTTCTATAGTTTGGGTTTAGTTTCTGTAGTTCAAGTGTAATTTAGTTCACGTGTAATTTCTATAGTTCACGTGTAGTTTCTATAGTTCATGTGTAGTTTCTATAGTTCGTGTAGTTTCGATAGTTCAAGTGTAGTTTCGATAGCTCAAGTGTTTCTATCATTCAGGTGTGTTCCTCAGTATTTTGTACTCATTAAATAATGTATATTTATATACAGTAAATTAAATTGAGTGTGCAATAGTTAAGAAGCCATCAGCACCCACACATGATGCCCTCAAGAGATATTTGTTGTTCCGGGAACAGAATGTTCTTTCAGCTGAAAAAACCCTTCAAATCCAAACAGCTGAGTTTTGAACTTTACATCTTCTCAGCATGCTTTATGTATTTTTTTCACCAAAGAGCAGCATCTCAGGACGAGCAGCAGATGCTGTGATCTGTACATACTGTATGTAGATCTTGTTCCATCAGCTTGAATGGTTCGTGCAGCTTTTCCTTTCGGTTGCTATGGGTGTTGCTAAGGCCCGGCTGTTGTTGCTCGGCCTCGGTGCGTATAAGCTGATCGTGCTTTGTTGCCATGTGCCAGGCTGGTACCGTGTTATGATGAAGGAATCAAATCATACTGCAGGTGGACGCCAGCAAAGATCGGTTTCTAAAAGTGAAATGAAGTCAGATTCCCCCGACACTCTGACCCATTTTCACGATGCTCTCTGGGGCTCGTGGCTTAAAAAAGAGGATTTTGTTTTATTCTAGGTTACTCCAAAAAAAAAAAAAAAAAAAAAAAAAAAACACTGGGTCATTTTGCCAGGAAGTTAAATGGTCTGAGTTCAGTGAGGAATTGTTTGAATTGGAGCCAAAAGCTTCAAGCAGGAATATTTCAAGTAAATTTCATATTTTGCTAACAGACCAACAGAGTTAATTGTTGTCTAAAGTTTTGAACAAATGATCTATAAAGCTACAATCACACCATTTGGCTGTGGCAGCCATATTAAAACGGGTTTGTTCCAAATGGCTATCAGTTGTAGGTGTTCATCCAATATCAAATCCATCTAATGGTTCATGAGATATTTTGCTAACAGACAGAGACACAATCACACACTAAGAGCAAACACACACACAAAAAAAAAACAAAAAAAAAAACAGAATCTCCTGATGAGTTTTGGCAGCAGGAGCCAAAAACGTTTATGCGATTATACAACTGACCCTGGTTATGTAACGAGGGGAGAAAGTGAAGGGGTTGTATGAAGTTCATCCAAGCATGAGAGAAAATCTGCATTATTCAGCTACCTTGCATTAATTAAAAAAATGTTTGGATGGTATATTTAAATATGCATGACATGTACAAAACAATGATGGTTCTCGTTCCAGTTAAGAGCCTTTTAAAAGCAAATCACGTGCTCCTTCCCCCATAATGCTTGACTGAGTGAAGCATGTTGGCAGACTGGCGCTCAGTGTGGCACAGATGTTTTCTGCTGCCTTCAGTCTATATCACTCAGCTTTATAGAACAGAATAGCTTTATTGTCTTATTATATGTCACTTATAATGAAATTACAGGTGCATGTCATATAAAACATAAATAATAAAGACAGCTTCCAAACACAACACAATCTGTACACGTTCCTTTTCAAACCGTTAAAGTGACAAAGTGCACATCACTTGTAGCATCTATTGGTCAAGTCAAGTCAAATTAATTTATACAGCACATTTAAAAACAGCAGCTGTTACCAAAGTGATTAGCAATGAAAATCAAAGGAAGTAATTTAATGAAAAAAATTATAACAAAAAATAATTAAAAGCATCAAAAGAAAAACACAAAAACACAAAACAATAAAATACTAATCAGATCACATTGTGTAAAAAATCAGAGATGTGTTTTTAAGAGGGATTTAAAAACAGGAAGTGATGTGGCCTGTCTAATGTTGGGGGGTGGGGGGATTGTTCCAAAGTTTAGGGCCCATGACTGAAAAAGCCCAATCTCCTCTGAGCTTCAGCCAAAAGCAGCTGGTCTGATGATCTCAGCACCTGAGAAGGAACACATGGTTGGAGTAGGTCAGAGAGGTATGAGGGTGCAAGGCCATTTAGACATTCAAAGGTCAACAGGAGAATTTTTAAATCAATTCTGGTACGTACAGGGAGCCAGTGAAGGGAGGACAGAACTGGTGAACAATCCTAGTTCCTGTGAACAGCCGAGCTGCAGCATTTTGGACGAGCTGGAGCTCAAAGGGACACCTGACTGAACCCAACATTAGTTACAGTAGTCTAGACAGTCAAGGCATGGACTATTTTTTTCAAGGTCAGATCTGGTCAGCACAGACATATCTGCCTTATAGTGTTGTGTTCAAGACCACCTAACCCAAGACCAAGACCTCAAAAAAAAAATATATATATATATATATATTATGTGTATTTTTTTAACATAAAAGTTACATATTGCAACTTTAAGTTTGCTTTTGAATGAATATATCCATCCATCCATTATCTTTTACCCGCTTCTTCCATTTTGGGTCACGGGGGTCAATGAATATATCCGTTTATATAAAATTTTGAAGCTACATAACAAATATATCAGACATTCAGTGGCCTAACTTCATGTGATTCAACAATAAAATTGCACAACTGTTAAACTGGAAACAGTTTCATCACATGTCAAACCTTAAAGAACTGCAGTGGTAAAACACTCTTCATAAGTCTGAACTCAAGACCAAAGATAACCGTATAGTTGCACAGTGGTTTCAATAAAGAAGATATACACCTAAAAAGTTACATAAATTAATATTTGTTACAAGTACAGTATATTCTTTGTGATTTAAATAGCTGATGATTTGGTAGATTTCTTCTCCCGCACCCAATCACTTCTCACTTGTGTTGCCAGATAGAGTCGAGGTTTTCCAGCCTAAAAATCTGTTAAAAATTGTCACAGCACACAAAAGTCTGCTCAGTCAATATATTGTTACATATATTTACTGTTTAAACATGAACACACATCAGTACAAGCCAAGGTCATTTAACAATATGTGGCAAAATGCAACAATCCAACAAAAACCTTCCCAGAGTTCCCAGCAAAATCTGAAAGCCACGCAATCTGGCAACACTGGCGTGCGCGTGAAAGTGGGTGGGTGTGACAGCGGTAACAAAAACGTATTTAGCAATGAGTGACGTTATCGCTTGGATTTGAATCAGAATGTTTTGCATCCAATAAAAGCAAAGATGTTAACAAATAAACTGGACAATATTCTGTCAATTTAGTGACATTTCCACAGTTGTGGTCTTGACTGGTTGTGAAACAAAAATCCTGAGTCCTCAAGACCGAGACCAAATGTGGTCGATTCCAAGACCAAAGCCATCAAAAAGTGGTCTTGACACCGGTCTCAAGACCAAGACCAGTCTCGAGTACCACAACACTACTGCCTTAACTGGAAGAAGCTTTCAGAATACTGTGATGCATATGAGTCAGCCATGTACAATGTACTTTAACAGTCAAATCAGCTGCTTTTCACCTGGGCAGTGCAACAAAATGCAGCTGATTCGATGTTTGCTTCAGGAGTTCCAGAGTAAGATGAAGGTGGCTCAGTATGGCAAGCCAAGTGTTTCATTAATAGCCACTTTTACCTATTAATGAGACACTTGGCTTGCTGTATTAGTCGAGCACACTCTAGTGGCTGAAAATGGTAGTGTTCAATATTTTCCAAGTCAGAAAGAACAAAATCATCAGATCTCAGCCAAAAATTGGTTTATAAATATGGGAAAAAATTTATAATATTCACTTCAGTGTATAAGTCGCAGGACTTGCAAATGTATGTAAAAAGGTCCGTCTTATACGGTAAAAAATACAATAGTCTAATTTGTCATGTGTAGGAATATTCTTCTTGGACTATTAAATATCTGGCAAATCCTGACACAAAGTTGTGTTTTTATGTTTTATAATTTGTGCATTAAGTGTTTGTTGGGTTATGTTGGCTCTAGGCTTATTGTGCTGTCTGTACCAGGCTGTGTGTGTGCGGGGGTGGGTTTGGGGTGGCAGTGATGTAGTGACGTAACAGATGTCACACAGTGGGCTCTTGTGATACGAGTTTCATTAAAATATCAAACTGCTGCCATCAAGTCTTATATGTTTTTTGTTTCCTTTGTTTTCATCGTCAGGAGTAACTCGGTGAGTCACGATGGGGCCGTTCCAAGAATATGAGGTGAGTCTCATCATCGACGTCTGAGAGCTGAATTCTCTAATGGGCAGTGATCATCAGCTGGTGGTGTGTGGACGTGGTGGGGTGTGGTGGTCGTGTTATCCACCTGTTATTTATTAAAGAACAAACATACGAAAGAGGGGGGCATTTTTGAGAAATTTTATTTTCTTTATTTAAGGAAACCTCAAAACAACAGAAATATAAAACACACATGCTCATTTAAACTTTTAAACAGAATCCTCTTAACACTTTATCAATATGACATCATATTTATAGTGAAGGGCTCACAACCAGAACCTGAGCTGACCTCAGCATTAAGGCTGCGTCAGGATCTGGGTTTGGTTTGTTTCTGGCAGCTTTTTCACTTCATTGTTTTGAGATTGTTGTTGTTTTGTGTTGTTTTCTTCTTGTCTTCTATGTATTAAAAAAAATCAGTTTCCTCTGTGCCCTCTGCCATTTCAGTTGTTTAAATTGATTGTTATTGAATTGATTCTGTTAAGAAGGGGCAGAAATTATAATAATTTTATTCTTCTTCTGCTGCCTTTCATTTTATAGGTATTTATTTTTAGTTTTTTTTCTTGAAAATGTATTGTTTTTAAACTGATATGAAATAAATGAAATAAACAAACAAACAAAACTGATATGAAATGAATGAAATAAACAAACAAACAAAACTGATATGAAATAAACAAACAAACAAAACTGATATGAAATAAACAAACAAACAAAACTGATATGAAATGAATGAAATAAACAAACAAACACACAAACAAATTTCTTCTCCAGTCAGTTCCTGCTCCTCAGCTCCTGCCCACTCACCTGTTCCCAGTTGCCATTTGGCCCAGGTGTCTCCACTCTATTTAACAGCCCCCATCCATATAGTCATTCAGTTTTCACTCCACCTTCAGTCTTCATTGTGTTCATGCACCTGCTGTTCCATGGTTCCTTACGTTATTTAAAGGTTGTTTTTTTTTCCCACCATGTCATCCTTTTGTTTTTGTTAGATAAATCTAAAAAGTTTCTTTCTCTTGAGTTGCTCACATCTTTTTGTATACTTACGTCCTGCTTTCATCAAAATATGACATTAATAACATATTGCAGCTCACGGTGCTGGCATCTAACAATGTAAAAAAAAAAACGTACAATTGTAAAGATTCAAAACTTGTCAATAACTTTATTAATTGGTTTTATATATGTTTTCATTTTTTACCTAACATTCCTGCACGTGGACTCAGAAAAAAACAACAATAAAAGCTGTTAAGTATAAATACAAAGTATATCCGTACATGCAAGTATATATAGTACAGTATGTATATATATATATATATATATATATATATATATATACTGTATATGAATACATATACAGTATATACATATATATGTATATAAATACTGTATATATACATATATATA
>JARVGV010001153.1:34941550-34956318 GCA_031762435.1 Hypsolebias longignatus | reverse complement strand
GATGTTTCCACGTTAATTTGTCATCAATGGTGACCCCTAGAAATTTAATTTGACTAACTCTGTTGATTTCCACACCAATAGTTATTGTTACATCAAGAGATTCCTTACTTTGAGCACAGACTGATCACAAGGTCCTTGCTCAAAACTTTGGCATTAATTGTTGGGGTCAGCCCTGTTTGTCTGTTAGCAAAATATCTCATGGACCACTAAACAGATTTTAATCAAACTCTGAAACTAAATTTTGGATGTAAAGCTACAACTGATTAACTTTTGAAGTTAATCCAATCCAAGATGTCTAACACAGCTAATTGGCTTTAGCCAACACAAAAATAGCCAAAGGCAGTAAATTTTACAGATTCTGAGCTAAACTTTGATGTGGTAGTTGAGAATCATCCTCAACACATATTTTGAAAACTAATGGATCACAAGTGCTTGAGGGAAATCACACAAAATAATATAAACTGCATCAACTGCCAGAAGTTTAAAAAAAAAACCAAGACACAAAGCAGTTAATTTGTCACATGTCAGCAGTATGTGCAGGCGTGCCCAAACATTAATGACGTCAGAGTGGCTTTCCCTCAAAGAGACACATGAGTGATAAGTTATCTGTGTGTTTTGTTTATCAGAGGAGTAAGAAAAACAGTGATTGAGTCAAAGCTAGAAGGAAATGTGGTTGAATATGGTTCAGGAGCTCAGCCAATTAATCTGATTAGTAGGAGGTTACTACTATGACTGGATCAACCCAGACGCAGCTGACTCACCAAGCGGTGAAGGATCACTGAATTTGGATACTCTGGTGTCACAGTCAATGCACGTTACTATGGTGTTGTTTAATGGGAAAAGATATTTCTCAGGTAGGACTTTGAAATTACATTTGATGTCAGCTTAACATTTTAATGACAGATGTTTAGTAGCTTTAACACAAATTGTCCTTCAGGCTTTTCCTGAGGTTGTTCATCATGGAGTGATGTTTTCCTCAAATTTTCAGCAGATTGTATTACACCAAATCTGAATGTCATAGTTTAAGGTGTCAAACTTTTTTTATTTTATTTTAATTTTCCACATGTTCTGCCTCAGATGTCTTGAATTTAACCTGTTAAAGAATAGTGGTAGCAGCTTATTGAAACTGTTTGTAGTTGAAAATTGGTAGGCAGTTTGGATCTATTGAACAGTTTTTAGTTTTTATTTAAAACGTTTTGGCTCCAACAACCTCATTTAAAGATGCACACACAGATTATAAATGTCCCCAGTTAATTTTTTTTGTAAATGCAGGAACAACATTGTATCGCTATGTGCTTATAAGTTTTATTATAATAGGTATTAAATGTAAAAAGCAAAAACGATACACAATATTAAACAGCAGAAAATGAAAGGCAAATTAGGCCTATAATTTTTTATTCAATTTTAGAGCTGATAAAATACATCTCACTCAACTAACAAAAATATAATTAAATTAATAAAATAATGCATATAGAGGAGAGCCAAACACCCTTTAAATTTACTTTAAATTGTCAAATACCGTAATTATTTTTATTTCCTCAAGGAAATTTTTTGACTTAAATAATAGGAGTTGTGAGTTTGTCTCATTATTGGAAAATATTTTATGCATTGATGTATCTATTTTATTGTTCATGTAGGCTGTTGCATTATCATAAAGTAGTGTAGTTTCGACCTGTTTTACCAAATACCTGGGACATGGATCATCAGACAACATGGCACAGCTAGCTACTGAAGCTGTTTGTTTGTTTGTTTTACAAATGTATAAGATGTTGGATATTATTTTCAGATAAACAAAAGAATGACCTTAGTTTTAGAAGATAATACATTAGTCGTTTGTCTCTAATTTGGTAACACATTATACAAGTTGTCTTTTTAGCAAAGCTAGCTGTAGTTAGCTCACAAGCTAGCTTTGCTCTGTATTTCTTTAGCTTGATATAGCCTTTAAATTTAAGATGATTCTTAAAATGTGTACAGTACTTTGATTTCTTAAATTGTAGCCTATGTTCTGACTAGACTTGGTATAAGGCTAAAACTACCGGTATTTGTTAATTTTCTGTAGTGTTTTTGTAAAAGTGCCTTCACGCCAAACAATCAAAAAAAAAAATTTAAGAGTTAGCAGAGAATGGGACTACTAGCAGGTAACTTTTTTCCTACCAAACTTGTTTGTATTAAGTGTTTGTATGGTACTTTTGTCATATATTTGCAATAGAGCTGTGAATACAATAAATATTTAGCAATTTTCTTCAAGAAAAGCTAATTTTGTGCCTGCTAGCGTGCTAACATGCTAATCCCATCCCCTTGCAGGAAGTGAGGCAGACTTCAGCTCCTCCAGCAGCACAGGCAGCTTGAAGACCAAGGAGAGCCTCACCTCCAGCTCAGTTGTTGGGAAGAAACCTTCACGGAGGCATGTAGTCATGCACTTAAGTTATTTATGTACCCTTATGTGTGGCCAAAATACCCAGGAACTGCTTTTTGAAACATTCCACCTGTTTCAGCTAAAAGGCATCTTTTATTTTTTGGGGGGGGTGGGGGGGTCAAATATGCAGAAAACATTTAATTTATTTCAGTTGTACTTTTTTCTTTGCTGTTCTCATCATATTTAAATTTGTTTGCAGTCGTGGCGCTCACATCCGACCGCTCCCGGTGTTCAAACCACCTGGTGTCACAACTGTTACCCACGATGCTGAACTTTACGCTCCCTACAGAACCCCTCCCAGGGCGTCCTCCTCCACCTTCAGCAGCAGCTGCAACTCCAGCCCCACTTCAAGGTATCCATCATGAATTTAAGTGTCATTTATTTTTCTCTTATCTTCGAGAACTTGGATTTCAAGTTTCAAGTGAGATGCTCTGATCATTAGTTATGATTTGTTTCCCCCTTCTTGCAATATTTAACATTCAACTCATTCGGTGAGGGGTATGATATGGTTTAAGAAAGCCAATGCTCAAACCTGTGGATGGCTAAATCAGGCACGGATTATAAATGGGATTATATTGACCACAATTTGACAGAGATTCATCAGCATTGCATACAGCAAATGTCTAAATGTGCTACCCAGAGTCATCCTGCTGACTAAATTGAAATCTGATTTTTGGCTGATTAAGGACCGCACTGAGCAGAGTGGCTTGAACACAATGACCTGTCTTGATACCGCCCAATTTGCATCGACAGTCCCACCCACAGAGCAGGGAAACAAGTCACACAGGCAAATCACACACCTGAGAAGAACCGATAAGACGAGAAACGGGTGGAGTCGCACTTATCAATGGCAAAGCAGCTTAAGGGTGCACTGTGTTTAGAGGAAGTGGATGTGAAGAGTTGTGGTGCATTATGAATTCCTTTTAGTCTCGTACTTTAGGCTGAACATTACATCCAAATCCTCTCTTGGTTGATGTTCACAGCTTTAAACGCATCATAAGCCTCTACCGATGTCACTTTCTGATTTGTCAGCTTTCCTCTTCCTGGCTAAGTGTCATGTGATATCCTTTTTTTTCTTTTCTCCTGTGCTTCATTTCACTGTGTTGTTTCTATTTCTGGGATACGGAGCGTTCATTCCAAAGCCCCGATGCCAGGTTTCTGTGATGTTGTAGAAGAGATACTGCTGTGCTTACTGTCCAAATCCACAATCCACCCTCTCAAACAGGAAAAAAAAAGTTTTACCAAGAGGACATATGCAGATTAACATCTGTAACTTTAGTTTTTATGTTGGTAATGCAATATCTTTACATCTTTCCTCTGCTTGTGTTTTGATAAAAGCAGCACTTTAGGTATTTAGCTGCCTGCCTGCCTGAATGCAGGTAATCCTTTGTCAAACAGTAATTCCAGGCTTCAGGGAGCATTTGCTCTGACAGCACTCTCTCTGCCAAACTAATTGCCTTCTATAGGGAGTCACTTTGCTTTTAAGCGTTTTTTTTTTTTTTTTTTTGCTGCTGTGCCAAAATGTCACAACAAGGACAGATGGATAATCAATTTCAAAGAAGGAAATCTTTTCTTTCACCCCTTCTCCCCCCGCATTCTTCTCCCTGGACAACAGAAGGGTCTGCTTGAGTCGCTACCACTCCTGCGGAGAGAACCATGGCATCAGGCCCCCGAACCCTGAGCAGTATCTGACTCCCCTGCAGCAGAAGGAAGTGGCCATCAGACACCTGAAGACCCAGCTGCTGGAGTCTGAGAACAAAGTTCATGACAGGTTAGCATCACAGAACCAGCCCTGTGGTTGTCACTTTATGGTCTTAGAAGTTGATTGTATTAGTTAAAACTGTGATGGTGACGTAATGCCTGCAGGAGTTCTGCTCAGTCAAGGGAGGTGACTTAGGAATGAGTTATGCAAGAAAACACATTCAATAATGGATGACTCTTAAAATACACTCTGCATAAATAAGACGAGGCATCTTATTTAAATTGCATGTTTCATATTGCGCAACCAGGATTTGGTACTTTTTTTTAAAAAGTAAGAACATTTGTACTGAATATAAAACATTTGACTGGCGGCCTCTTTAACTAGACATACACTTCAAATTTCACTGCAGTTTACTTGTATAAAAGTTGACAAGAGTTTAGTATCCAGGCATATGTTATGAAAAGCATTACTCTTTTGATTCTTGTTATCATGCTTAAGATTTTAAAAGGCCAGTTAGTCAAACTTACTTTGAAATGTTTCATATAAAGATGCAGGATAGCCACTACTAGCTCATACATGTTAACCTGTTGTTCCTAAGGTGCTATACAACTACCAACCCCAAAGGTCTAGCTGTATAACGTCACCATTCTGATGGTATTTAACCATTAATGACTTTTTTTAAAATCATACAATACGTTAACATTTATTCTTTATTGTAAATGGTCCACTGTTACATTGTGCATTTTACTGTAGCAGGTTCTTCCACGAACTTAAATGTTTCCCATTTTCACATTCACACATACAATACTTACACGTCTTTTTCTTTCTCTCACTCTTCATACAAAATTTTTATGACTTTATACTTAAAACAGCTGTTTATTTCACTCTATAAATTGTATTTCAGCTCCATCATTTAAAAAAAATCACAAATGAGCCCCCTCATTATAAAAAGCAACTACCGGTATGTCTGACTAGAATTTAAAGATGGCTTTCCCATGTTCAGTCTGTGATCTGTTAAAGCTTGTGACGACTACTTTTGTGTCTACCTGATCAAAGAATTGATTGAGTGTGCACTTCAAAATGGTAAACTGTTAAAGTAATTCTGAACATTTGTATTCACTTGTTAGAGAGATGGAGGTTGAGGATCTTAAGAGCCAGCTTAGCAGAATGAGGGAAGACTGGATTGAAGAGGAATGCCACAGAGTGGAAGCTCAGCTGTCCCTCAAAGAAGCCCGTAAAGAGATCAAACAGCTGCGCCAGGTGGTGGAAACCATGAAGAGCAGCCTGATGGAGAAGGATAAGGGAATACAGAAGTACTTCATAGATATCAACATCCAGAACAGGAAGTTGAAGTCCCTGCTGCATAGCATGGAGTTAGCCCAGAGTGGCTGCCCCCTCCAAGAAGAAAACGCCCTGGACTTTATGTGCGACAGTCCTGAAGGCGGTGGGAAAAAGTTGATGGGGAGGGTGGAGCTGGGAGACCAAGGAGTGGAAGCAATGGCAGACAGTGGGCTGCTAGTAAATGATGAGATGGCCAACAGGGCGGACATTTTGGAGCAGGTCTTCATGTCCACTGCAGTGGACTTCAGCCAGGACTCCAGCTGCCAGCCTGGAAGTGGGGTGCCAGCTTTGCCAGAAGAGGGACAGTTGACTCAGTCATCCACTGCACCCACTGCATCTCCACCACTTTCAACCACTGTCGCCATTTCTTCAAACATTCCCTCCCAGCAGAAAACAGAAGATGAAGGAATTCAGACAGATCCAGTGCCCACACCTCAGGACCTGCAGGCTCTGCTTCTTCAGCTCCTCAAGTTACACGGTACTTCACCTGAGGATGAAGCTCTTTCTGCTCCCCTCATTCCTTCCTCATCCCAACTCCTGGAACTCTCAAACCTACCCAGTTCCTCTACTGCTGATCAACCGGACACCAAACCTCCCCAACCCGACGTGCGTCCAAGTAATCCTGAAGGCTCTGCAGGTTCTGGTGCACGTTGCTCAGAGGCTACAGAGAGCCACCGCTTCATGGAGGAGCTGGACTTTGGAGTCCCACAGGAGAAGCTTTGTCCATCTCCAGAGCTGAGTGTGGTGGGTAAACGTTACTGGAGCAACAACTTTCTGGTTGATCTGGTGGCGGTGGCCGCCCCAGTGCTGCCCACACTGGCCTGGCTGTACTCACGACACGGTGTGGACGGAAACCCTCCGGTGTACAACATCGCTGCTCTGATCAGGGGCTGCTGCATCATGGGATTGCACTCGCTTCGTCGTGTTGCTCACAGGCCGGATGCCTAACTGCTTTCATCCCGCATGCGCACACCTAATGCACTTAATCATATTTTCAAGAGTCTTGATCTGTTTTCGTTCTGTTTGAGAGCAGCACTGTTGTTTAGCACATGAGTTGGAGTTCAATGGTAACATGAATGGGATTAAATGTAACAGTTTATACATTTAATGTTTCCTTTTGTAAGCAAATCATCTTGGTAGATGGTTATGTGTTATCATTGTCTTTTTTTTTTTGTTTGTTTGTTTGTTTGTTTTCCCCTCAAGTTTGTTTTAAAAATTGGTTGTTTTTCTATGAGAAGGAAAACTGGCTGCTACTGTTTGTATTGTGTTGTTTGTGTTACTGTTCTTAAAGAAACCTTAAACCTTCAGCCAAAGCTTTAATGTGAGTTCACTGTTCTGTAAAGAACCCCCCCCCCACTCCACCTCCCCCCACCTCCCTGGGAGTAAAGCTTTACTCAGTAGTGTGTGTTGTACATAAATGTACACTGATGTGTCACAGCAACTGAGATTTGTTATGTGCCTGAGAAACGAGCAGTTCTGGTGGTTTACAACAATTGTTCTTGTACATTTATTATTAAAGCATGATAAAATGTGCATCACTCTGGGCTCAGCGTTTAAGTTTTGTCTGAAGTGGAATTTATTTTTTGCAAGCGACGCCTCAATATTTCTCTTACGTAAGGGGCCTGGTAAAAACATTGAACGCTTCTTTGAATCTGCATGATGGATGTGAAAACACAGGCTGAGGGTCTTTACTTCATGACATAACATGGCTGCAGCTGAGTTCAGACGTCTCCTGGAACTGAAAATGTCGAATGCATTTAATCCAGGAGCGTTCAATATAAATGAGCCAACATCCTCTCTCCAGTGGTTCAGTTTTGACTGTGCCATATGGTAATCTAAAGTTGCATAACTGCATCCCCTCTGTCCACAAGGCATTAAACCATTAAATGCTGTAATCCCCTCATCAATTTGTTGGAGAGGGCGGCAGTGTGAGAATGAACTAGTTCTGTAACATTAAGGTTGTCTGCATCATGTAACTCATTCCCTCTGTCACTGAGGATGAACAGGTTCTTTTTTTAGAAGTAGGTCAGTCTCAGAGAGGTTTTGGCAGATAGGCACTGTCCCCAGGCAGATGGGAGCGACATCACTGTAATGGAGGTGAAACAAAATGACATTGGTTATTAATGTGGGTCATGGGAGAGTATGACCTTACATCATGTTCCTGTGATGTTGGTCTTTAGACAGTGTATATACAGTCTATGGTCATGCATGAGGATGACAACTGGTGAAAATACTGTTTACTGCTTAGTGTACGCATGAATTGACCGTTTTGCAAGAGTCAAGATTTAAAGCAGTGTTTGAACGATTTATGGAACAATGCTACAGAAATTGCGATAATGGACAGAGTTCTGTGCATCCATAGTTTTTATTTCAGTGAATGCACATGGTTCAGTCACCATAATGACACTTTTAGCCTTTGAACCATAAGTTCTGGTTGCTCTTGGTACAGTAGAACTACCAACTGACAGCTCGAGGGCAAGAGGGATTGTTTCGTTCATGATGCTCACCATAGTTATGGGAATGTGTTTTAGTTGGACTGTGCGCATGTTTGAAATCGTCATGATTAACATTTTATAACACCAATTTATGAAATGAAATGTACACTAGCTGTGCATATTGTCATATTTGAATATGGATATTAAAGAATACGTATGTATATTTTGGGCAGACATTAGCTATAAATGCCATGATGACCTTAAAGCTGCTGCTCTTGAGTTTCATATACTGTAGTTGTAAAAATTTTGCACGATAATCAGTTCTGGTCTACATCAGTTACCAAACTCAAGATCAATATACTTTTGGAATTTAAACATGTGCAGCACTGAAAACAAATTGCTTTGATTCATTATGTCTTTAACTCTGTATTTTAGTATGTCCTTTTGACATTCATTAAGGGATGCTACATTCTCTAAACCCCTACTTCATAGAGCCTTGATACTTTTCTTCCTGCAATTCTCCATAAATACAAAGAAGTGTTGTGCCTGTATAAACCTAATACCCTCAGCCACTCCCAAGCCAAATTGCAGCAACCAGACCAAGAAGTGATGCAGCTTGTCAGGATGCTCTGAACAGTGCCTCGGTAAGAAATGCAGTTGGAAAGGGGATTCTTGCACGTCTCCTGAAAAAGTACATAATTTGCTGAGCTAGTATTCCTTTTGAATTTAGTCATCTTTCAGCTCAGTAAACAGCAAAGGACTGAGCACACATCCTTGAGGAGTCCCAGTCATTAGTATGGTTGAGTGGGAAGTTACTAACAACATGGTTTTCCTGATGGGAAGTTTAAAATCCAATTACAAAATTAGGTTTTCAACCAAGAGCAGAAACAACTTCATTATAATTTTTTGTCAAATTAAGCCTGAACTATTGTTTAATCAATAGTTAAATGTAATAAATTTCTCCCACGCCTTTATAGAAACAATTTGTTTTACAAAGTTATTCAATGCTAAAAGTCTCAAGAATCAATGGTTTATTACCAAAAATTGATAAATAAAACACCTGTTGAGGACCAGCACAGCAGATGCAGTCAAATCCAAACACAGCTTGTCGACCCATCAATACACGTCTGTTTATTTTTAACCACTACCATTCAGACATGAACATTTACAAGTGAAAAAAGAAGTCAACTTATTTTTCTTAAGACAAAAGACCAAAAGTTAAATGTATTTTTTGTAAAAAATAAAAAATTTTTGCTGACTTCCTTTGAAACGACCGCCTTAATTCTCAAGTTCATTCGAAACACTGGCCATGCACTTAATCACTTCATCAGTTAGGTTGAACAGAACCAGTATCTTTGGGTTCTCACTTATTCAACAAGCAGAAAATATGGTACCTGCAAATGTTTTCTGACATTGAATAATAAAGTTTCATCTTGTTTCCATCTGTTCTGTAAAATAACGGATCATGTTCAATTATTTCAGTAGTTCTAACTGATGTTTCCATGGCGACATGAACACTGGAATCATTTTTCTCCATTTGAGGACCAGAAATTTTATTTGACAAGAAAAAAAAACAACAAAAAAAAACAAAGCTCAAGCAAACCTCCAGTCTTGTTCAGAAAGTAACCTACACACACACCGCCCCCAGCCATGTCATTTGGTTTGAAATCCTTCTGATCCATGTTTGTGTGATGTGTTGATAATCATTTAATAAAAGAAAAACTTCCCTTTGCCATCAAAATGCACCAACCACTGGATACATTTTCTTCAATAAAGGATGACCGATTTGAATAAATTAACAGTAAACCAATTGCCATGAGGTTACCATAGGAACCCACAGCTATAATTCATATGCAGGCTTGATACTAATCTATGATATTTATCAATAGCCTGTTTAGTTGACTAAACTCCTGTTTGTTATGCAAACCTCCAGTGTAGCAAAGGCTTAACAGCACAAGATGAGACGTTTCAAGCAAAATCCATTAGAAAAGAAAACTGACGTTTTCTGATCAGGTCAAATATAAAACAAGAATCAGAGCAGCAACCCAAAAGGATGTCACTGGTATACAGTGACAGAACAAATTCTGCCCCTTTTACTCACTGGAGGCCAAATAAAGGCAACTGTACTTCTTATCTGAGTTCAAAAGGTGGCAGAGATACCCGTTTATTTACAAATGTTCCTGGGAAATGAAAAGCATTTCAACACCAACCAGATTCAGTTGGACTCTAAAGCTGTATCTAACTTTTTTACTCCTAAAATGAAGGTGATGTTACTGACTCTCAGTTAATACGTCGCCTAAAACAGTAAAACAGGTTTGCTCTTGAGACTGATGCCTTTTAGGGAAATGGACCAAGATGGCTGCTGGTGGAAACAGGAGGATGACAATTTACAAACAGAGAAGTAGTGGATGATAATCTTGTTGGTTTCATTTGGAAAGACATTGTAATGATAAATATAGAGTCTTTGCTCCCACATGATCCCTTTTAGCTCAAAACTGAGCATTTTAAAATGTTACGAAAGCTTGACGGCAATCTTTTGCTCCTTCTTCAACATTCTCTGAGCGTCTTTTTCCATCTTTTTCTTCTGCTGCTCCATGAACCGCTTCTCTCGCTCAGCCAGCTTTTGTTCCCTGTTGAAAACAAAGAGGCAGGATTACAAACAGTTTCATGGCAAAGTGTTTTTAGATGGAGCTAAATCAGAGGGGCTGAGGGAGCACAAGGCAGTAATATTTGTGCACACTGCCACCTGCTGGGCAGAAAACACACTACACCTTATGTAAAACTGAAAATCTGTGCCAAATACAGTACTTTTCACTTGTTTAAACTTTATTCTTCGTTTTTCTCATCTTTCCTTTGAATTTAAAAGAGCCTGCACAAGAGGGAATGTAAATGAGAAAGTAACTTTAACAACTTTACAAAAGCTCAAGCTATTGCTGATGAAAATTCAGAGCATTCAGAAAAAAACGATGACTTGTTTTTCATGTTACTTCAACAATCAATGTTCTTTGACAAAAAAAAGGTACCAACTTAAAAAGTGGAACTGTTTCATTACTTTGTTCGAGGACTGATTCAGATGACTGAGCAGACGGATCCTGAACGGTTACCTGAGCACTTCCTCTGCCTCCCAGGCAGCATCAGACTCGTCCTCCCAGGCGTTTGTGTCCTCCTGCCAGTTTTCCATTTCTCCCAGTTCGGCCTATAGAAAAAGACAGTGATTATAACAGCAACTACCATCAATTAGTCCAATACTGGGTGCTCAGCTTATGAACAGTGTTTAGTTAATTGTTTTGTGCATTAATGACTGTAATAACCATAGTTCTAGTTTCTTCATATGGTTTCATACAGTAAATACACAGTCACTGGAAAAAACAAGTAAATCATCCTGAAGGAACGGTCTGATTTCTACATAATTTGGCCCAAATAGAAATGGTAAATGGAATGTACTTATATAGACCGTTCTATCTGATCAAGACACTCAAAGCTCTTTACAATCTGTGTCATTTACCCATTCATACAGCATCTACTAGATCTATACAAAGACTAATAAGTATTTTATCACATTCATACACTGATGGGACACACATCAGAAGCAGTGAGGGGTTCAGTGTCTTGCCCAAGTACACTTTAGCAAGTGACTGGTGTTGGAATTGAACCCCCAACTCTTGCATTGGAGGACAACTGCTCTAACTACTCATCCACAGCTGCCCCATCAAGATCAATAATTTGATTCAAATGGAGCTGGCACGCTGAGGATGGACACCAAATGGCACAAGCGTTGGCATCACAAGTGAAACAACAGAGTTATCAGGCAGTTGCTGGAGCATCTTACAGTCTGCCAAAACAGTGAGTTATGATTACCAAACACCTTGGAGGCCCAATACGAACATTGGACCAGAAGTATAAATAATGGCCACTGTCACATGACTTGTCAACATGTGCAGTTTCATTTCAACTCCACCACTCTGTGTTTTGGTTGGTGAGTGCATCAGTTATGTTTTAAATCTAAGATTATATGTATCACATGTATTTTTAATAATCTATAGATCATGGAAGAAGAAACATCTGGGCTCCAACACGAAGGAGATAAAAACATGATTTTTGATTTATAAAACATAAAAGCAGCTCACTGAGGGTGGACTGAAGTTCATCATATCCTGAGAGGCAGCCAGCCTGCTGGAGAATCCTGCCGACCCATCAGGCACCAGGAAGTTCAAGGGCTCCCGTTTTTTCAACATGATCTTCAAAGTAGAAATGAGAGGAAACGAGAAGCTCAGAACCTGAATATTAAACATTACTGCTAAACAAGAGCAAAAGCTTTTCAAACAGTCAGGCTTCCATCAGGAACACATCAGCGTTAATACACCGTATTATATTGTTACTGTTTAGTGTAGATCTTAGAGCCTTGTATATGGCTTCTTTGTTACACTTTATATTTGTGCTATTGTTGGGTGTAACTGGGAACTTGAGTACACAATTTTGTTCCACTTCATGTACCGCATGTGATGTGAATGACAATAAAGAACCTTGAACCTTGATGATGTTTTAGTTGGCTATTAACTGACAAAAATATGTCCATAGAAATAAAAATGTAATGATTTACTACTAGCACGAGTTGTTAATCGGAAAACAAACCTTGTAAAACTCATTGCAGTTAATTTGAACAAATTCTGAATTTTGTACCATTATATTTTTTATTACTCTTAATTTGTTAAAAGTGCAATTTAAAACTAGTTGTTTTTTAATCAGCACTGACAAAACATTTCTTTAACTGGGACAACCCTACTGTGAACACACCTTCTGTGTTTTCCTGATCGTTGGAGCCATGTCTTTAAAGTAGTCGGGCTCCTCGTCTGCTTCGTTGGGAGGAGGGGAAATGTTTCCATTCCCACCTTCAATTTTAATACTTGTAGGAGCTTCTTCATCCCAGGAGCTCCACTCTTCGATCTCTGGCTGTAAAGACTTGAAGAGAAAAGTTTTTTTGTTTTTAAACTTAATAATAATGATGATAAAAAATGTCAAGTTTAAAATGTTGGTCATTGTTGTATCTGTTGTTCTTATTCCTGCTACAGGTGATCTGTACAGAACAAACCTGTTTTGGTAAAGATGAAAAATCCACTGTTGTTGGTAGAGTTATCTGATCCCCACTGAGCTTGCGGCCTCTTCCACTCCTAAAAGAAACATTCAACAAAATTTATAAAAAACAGAAAATGGCTTATGAAACACTGACACTGTTAAGTACTAACACACACAAATGATTCAGCCAAATACTACACTGCAATCTGTTAAATTATTTTATTTTTTTAACCTAGGTTTAAAATTGTATATGTTATGGTTTTGAATTCAAAAGCACGATGATGCCTTTTTTAACATGTACTGTATATACAATGTCTGAACAGAAAACAAATGAATGTAAAATCAACGTCCAGTTGAATAATTTTCAAACAAGCAATGTTTTAGTGGAGAAGTTTGTTCTCAGGTTGGACTTTGCCAGGACTGTCCCTCGTCTTTAATCCTGTTTGAGGTGTTTATGTACATATTTCAAGATGCAGTCGTGGAGAGGAGGGTGTCAGGTTTTGGAACCTCAGGGTCTGGTCTCTGTTTTATGCAGATGAGCTGGCTTGTCCGGCAAGATGGCCGCGTTCATTGCAGCAGCAGCTTCACGGGCTCCCCAGTACATTCCCGGATTTTACTAGTTTTGATACTGGGACCCTGTGTACATAATTTCGTTTCATCACATGTACCACATGTGGTGCAAATGACAATAAAGACTCTCTGATACTCTGATGCTGTGGCTCTGTTAGCATCTTCTGATCATGACCTCCAGAGTGCACTGGGGTGGTTTGTAGCCAAGTGTGAAGTGGCTGATCCTCAGTAATGAGGATGTTGCTTCAGTTGGTCATTATGAAGGAGGAGGAGTTGAAAGACAAAGCTCTGAATTCACTGGTTTTTGTTCCAATGTTCACCCGTGGACATGAAGATTTGAACATGACCAAAAGAAAAATATCCTGGATACAAGGCGGCACAGTGACTGGGCTCAGCCTTAGATATTGAATAAGGAGCTCCATCATCTGGGGGAAGCTTGGAGTCCAGCCGCTGCTCCACTGCACTGAAAGTAGTCAGATGAGATGGTTCAGGACCTGACTGGACGCCTCCCTTAGGTGGTTTTGCAGATGTGCTACGTAGGTCAACAATGCATGTTCCCATCCAATGAGGAAACTTGTGCTCTGCATTTGACCCATCACACACTGAAGTGGAGCAGTGGCCAGGGAGCAGTTGGGGATTAGATGTCTTGCTCAAGCAAACCACGACATGTTGGCATGGTGGGGAATCAAACTTGTGACTTTCTGGTCCCAAGGAAGTGGCCTTACCACTGCTTCAATGCTGCAGTCCAAGCATGGTCCACTGGGAAAAAACAATTATTTATCTTCTCTGATCTGGGAACGCCTTGGGGTCCCCCAGGAGGACATGGAAAGAGTCACTGGGGAGAGGAATGACTAATTTTCCTCTACCGGACCCGTTGACTCTGCAACCCAACCACAAATAAGTGAAAGAAGATGGAGATGATTTTGGAAGGGTCAAGGGTGGTACGTCCAAACATGAAAGTCCAGGATATTCTGAGAAGATTCTGCAGCCAGCTGTTATTGAGTCCAGAAGATAAAAAGAATCTGATGGCTCAGACAGCCACCTCAGCTGGGAAAAGCTGTGGTGGCTTTTAAAAAATTTTTTTTACCGCAGCACGGTGGCGCAACTGGTAGAGCTGCTGCCTCTCAGTGAGAAGGTTGCTGGTTCAAATCCCAGTCCAGGGGTCTTTCTGGGTGGAGTTTGCATGTTCTCTCCGTGCATGCGTGGGTTTCCTCCGGGTACTCCGGTTTCC
>JARVGV010001153.1:34840004-34855460 GCA_031762435.1 Hypsolebias longignatus | reverse complement strand
ATATATAGTCTATATACTATATATATATAGATATATATATATATATATATATATATATATATATATATATATATATACAGTATATACATAGTTAGTTTGTGTTTTGTTTTGAGCTCCTCAGAAAGTGCTTGCCTTTGGTCCATGTGCAGAGTTGTGTACACAACAATATCAAACTACACAGTGGCATCTTTGTTTCTTTTAAACCAGATGAATGACTGACGAAAAGCTTGAAGGCACTGCTGGTACTAATTAAAGTCAAACACATTTTGAAACATGGTTATAATGCAATGTAATGTCACATTACAGTACTACTAAATCTGTTTGTAATATTTTTGTTTAATTTATGTGGAAAAACGATCATCTCTTCAAATCATTTCCATTTTTGTAGTTTACTCTGTCACATACTAAAGGCATCATGTATGTTTAAATACATATACAGTTGCTTTTAACTGAATGACATTTCATAAGAAATGAACCAATGTTTCTGTGAGCTGTAGGTTACCAATAAATTTGTGTTTTTGGATAGACGCCAAAATAAATCTGATTGTAAAAGACAAAACTCCTGATCTGCCTGTTGTGTGTTTTATTAGGCTCACACAGTAATGTTAGCTTAAAGCATGTTCATTGTTCTGTAACACCAGATGCATCTCTCCTCCTTAGTCAAGATATGGAAACTGCTCATTTCTGACAAATTGAAGAAAGTCATAACCTAGACCTTAGAGCATCACTTTTCATTTGAACTACTTCTTCATGACCATGTTCTAATAGCTTCCATAGCCTCCTACACATTTTACATTTCCATAAAAGTTCCAGTAGAAAGAATGAGCTATTTATTTGTTTATATATTTTACCTTGTTCTCCTAGCATTCTGTATGGGGTGGGGTCACTTTCACGATCTATCCAGTTCTTGTATAATCAAAGCCAGAGCTGTTGTTGCATCCTCGACACGTAAGCACGTTCACAATGCAGGTTGAGCTCTGCCAGGACTATCCCTTGTGTATCGAATCCTGTTTGTGGTGTTCATGTGCAGAATCTCAAGGCACAGCTACAGAGAGGAAGGTGTCTTCTTTGGGCACCTCAGGGTCTCGTCTCTGTTTTTTGCAGATGATGTCATTCTGTCGGTGTCTTCAGGCCATGACCTTTAGCATTCAGGGCATTTTTTAAACACATTCTTTCCAATTTTGAAATATGAGCCTCAAGCTCATGAAAATCATGTTGGGCAGCAAATCTTGACTTCCAGCAGGTTGCCTCAAGATGGTGAGCCAGAGTCGGTGTGTGTGCGCATCCGTGCATGTGTGAGTGAGAGTGAAAAGAAATCCTTGTCTTTGAGATTTGTGTTAATCAAATGAGCAATATTACAGAAATAGTTAAAGGTCTACCTACCATTTGATGGAATGCATATCACTCACTGCTTTCAGCCCAGAGTTGAAATGAAGATATTATAATAGGAAAAAGATGCAGAGGACAGAGTGAGATGGAGGAGGATGACTCGCTGTGGAGACCCCTGAAGAGCGAAAAGATGAAAGAAGAAGATACCGTAATAGGACAAAGAGATGTAGTTGTTTTGATAAAATCTTAGAAATAATATAACTCAAGCTATAACACAGTACATGAGGCTGTGGTAGCTTGGTGGTCAGTACAGCGATCTTATAAATCTGAGGTTGCTGGTTCGAGCCCAGGTTGCATCAGGAAGGGAATCTGGCATAAAGCAATTGTCAAATCTTTCATGTGAGTTTGCTCGCTGTGGCAACCTGAAAAAGGGAGCAGCCAAAAGAAATGTACGCAGTACCATAAGTTCTTGTACAAGATCTATGTTTTGCAGATGACTCTCAGCTACCACCACACCACCTAAACTGGCTCAGTTATAGCCATTTTTTGTAATTAATAAAGGCCATTAGCACGTGGTGGCAATGTTGAATTGATCTGCCTCCATGTTAATCAGTTGTAGATGTGCATGTAATGATTATGAAGACCTGTGAGTTAGAGAGAAATATTCAGAAAATGTCCAGTTACATACTGTACTTTAGATAAATATAATTTGTGATCGCCTCTAATCACTAGTTGTGGTTAACAGCAATGGATGCCTAACTCATTGTAGCTTGACAAACTTAAAAAAAAGTTGTGCACAGTTAGTGTCTTTATTAAACACTTTTTTAAATCAGAAGATTATTTCTGACAGTAAATGTGAAATCTTTGATCTGGCTCTACATTCAGGTTGTGTGGTGCAACAAACAGGCATAGTTTTGATGCTTTGTTTTTATTACAATAATAATCATAAGTAAGTATTTTAAACTGACATGTCATCTATCTTTACTTCTGAACTGATTGTATCCCCTTGGTGCACTGAGTTGACACTCAGCTGCTTTGCAGGCACTGACTGGCCTTATCTGACTCGAGCAATTGATGGGGCAAGCTGCCTTCTGGCAATTAGCTCACACACAAACCGGACTCAAGCCTTTCCTACTCTTTCTGCCAATCTTCTCTGGCCCACCACAACACTCCTAATATCTTTGGCCTGCTGACACACACACACACACACTGGAAACATCCAAAGAAGAAAATAATCACTTAGGCAGAATGGCCAGAGGTTTGGGTCCTATACTCTTATTTTTTTCAGTCCAAGTCTGAAATTATAATGTTAACACTGATCTGTGTGGATACAACCAGCAAGGCTTTGTGGGGTGAGGTATGTCAAATGTCTTTTTGTTAGCTAGTTTGTGTGTGTTGTGAGTACAGCAGGGTTTTCAGTGGAAAATGTTTGTACCAGTTCTTCAGAGATCCAGCATCACATACTTGCTTCAGTGTCTTTGAAGGCTGAATATTATTCTTAGGAAAAAAGAAATTCCTCAACCAACATATTGCTTTGCAGCTTTTACGTAATCATTTAGATGAAATGTAAAAAGAGCAAACTATTCCAAGGTATGGTAATTTCTCCACTTGTCTTTTCTAGTCCCATACTTGTGTCTCTGTTACTGATCACTTTCCCATTCTTCCTTCTGGCAGTAGTCACTGTTGAAATACCGCTGCTAGGCACTGGAGATTTCTCACATTCTTTAGTTTTACTCATTGTAAAAATGTGGCCTTTAAATTTGACAAGTCCACCAGTGGAAGTACCGTATTAGAAACTCATAGAGTCCAGCTTTTTAAACAAAAGTGTGGACTTCAACTTTGATTGTTCTTCAGCTAGTGATAACCACAGATCAGCAAGGCGTGTCACTCACCACAAGCATACACAAGATAATGTCACAAACATGAGGGTAACCATTACAGTGTTGGCTGCAAAAATCCCACAAGGTGTGTGTGTGTGTGTGTGTGTGTGTGGGGGGGGTGGGGGTGGGGGGGGGGGGGGTTGCACTTTTGTGGTTCCATTTTTGCTGTGCGGTAACAGTTGGTGAAATTGGACTTATGTACCAGATAATAATAACAATAATTATGTAGGCAGAGATAATTTTGCTTTGGATAACCCCTCTAAAAGCAAAAAGCAAATAGAATTGGATATACCGGTACTGCTGCTTCTCAGGGCCAGATCATCAAATTTCCACTGGAGGAAACCATTGAGAAACATTGGCCCGTTGTGTGGGCAGATTGAGATCATTCAGGTCAGCCCGTAGGCCGATAACATGACTGAACGGAAAACACAGAGGGTCTGAAGTCACAAGGACAGACAGACATTTAAAAGATTTACTCAAAAACAGCGTATGCCACCAGATAATTTTCCAGGTCTTAGAAATACACTGAAAAAATTCATTGTGAGTTACGTAAAGAGAAACCAAACCAAAAAGTAATTTTTCATCCCTCTTAAAGGTTTTTATGGTTAATTTTTTTCAGCATTTCTTTGGATCAGTTCATTTTATTTTGCCCCGAAATTTCAAAACACATCTGCAAAGAGTTTTTCTGCTCCACGTGTCACGATCGTAGTATCAGTCTGGAGGCTAACCCACCCTGCTCTGTTAGTGGTTTAAACAAATGCAATCCCACTTACCAACTATTTAAGTTGTTTTACTTTAAATGAAATTCTAATTTTCAAACTTAAAAAAAAGTACTTTTTAGTTTTGTATTTATAAACAACCAACTCATTTTCAGCTGAAAACTTCAAAATAGTATAAACAGATTGTGGACTTAAAATAGCATCTCATTATGTAACAAAAATATCTGTCATAATGAACTAAAATTTCTTGTGAAATAAGTTTTACATATTGGACTTTATTTTAAGATTGTTAAAATTTGACTGCACCTTTTTCCTTTTCTTTAAAGTTAATTTTAATAGGCAGAAGCTTAAAAGCAGTTTGTTATTGATTGTTCTTGCGATTTACAGTTCCCAGATGAATGTTCCTTATTCAGAAAAGGTGCACGTTTTGCATTACACTGTATAATGTTGAGCGAGTCCATATTGAGCCTACGAGCAACAGCATCAGACTGTCAGATAGAAACCTTTTTGGGTTCTTGTGTATGCCTCATACTTCTTCTCTTCAGCTTTAATGGCCACAGTACCATCAGTTACTATGGTAACAACAACAACAGCAGCCTTTTTTGTCAGATGTTGCTGTTTAAACCGTTTCTGACATGAAAATGTAAGTTGTTTGTCAATGATCAGGTTGTGATTAGTAATAAAGCATGCCCTTACAGCAAAGTTACTGTTACTAGTTTGAAATGTACTAACGTTCCTGCAGTACGGTACTAAACATTAGGCTTACTACAAAGAATTGATATTGCTACGCTGCAGGAATGACAGCAGAGGAAGAGGAAGCACACACTTACTAAAGAAACTTTACTTTAGTGTTTAAACTTCATTACATGCAGCTGGGATTAAGTTTGTGGCAAAGATTTTAAGAAGCAGCATGTGCTTTTTTTCAATGCCCTGGTATATTTTATAACCTTATTACAACCTAACGCTGCTTTGTTAAAAAGTCTAGTACCCAGTTGCAAAGGGAGGGGCTTAGTCCTAGTGTGAGTAGTTTGTCCATCAGGGTCTGGGGAATCATGGTGTTGAAGGCAGATGTGAAGTCCACAAAGAGCATACGGATGTAGGAGTCCTGCTCCAGGTGTGTGAGAGCAGTGTGGACCACAGAGGAGACGGCGTCCTCTGTTGATCGATCTTTGTGGTATGTGTACTGATGAGGATCCTCACTGATCTCAGTGGTTGCTTTGATGTGGGCCATGACCAGTCTTTCAAAGCATTTTGTGCTATCGGGGTGAGTGCTACAGGCCAGTAGTCATTCAGATCTGCTCAGAGAAAAAATAATCTCTGTTCAACATTCAGTTACATCCTCAAAAACCACATGTTATGTTATTGAAAAGTTTATAGAGCTTATAAAAATTGTTTATTAATTTTACTGCCTTGCAGTGGCCTCATAAAACCTGTGGGATGCTCACAAAGAGCTGTCAATGGTTTGATGTTCAAATACTTGTGCATGTGTTTACAGTCAGTTGTGTGGTGTGGCTGCAGAGCAGGAAGGGTGTGTGTGCAATGTGCATGTGCGTATGTGTATTGTCAAGTTAAGTGAGTTTACAGTGAGGTCAGAACCCAAAAGACCCATGTCTGCTAAGATAGAAATTGAGTAAAAGTAATCTTAAAGGCTGATGAATGATCAATAAAGGATTATGTGTGTTTGATGATCAACACAAATTTTACATGTGTCTGTCAAAGTTAAAAGTATTGAAATGATCAAATATTTATGTAATCATAATAATCAAAGTCTCTATGCGACCCTTTTTGTGATCAAAAGAGTAATCAAGTGATTTTGTAAGTGATTTTTATGTTTTTAATGTCCACCTTATATACTCATAATCAAAAAGTAGATTTGAAAGAAAAAAGAAATAAAATAAAATGCTTTGAACATGGTTCTGTATGTTACGGTTGATACTTGCACATTCAGTGTGTTCTCACTTCAGGTAGCAATTTGACTTTAATGGGTCTATGAAATATTTGAAATGATTTCTGTCAAATGTCTCCTCGTGTCCTGGCTCCTCTGGAGGATTGCTTGGCCCACTGCCCTGTGCCGAAGCATTTCTACTTTTTCTCTCCCCACCCATCTACTTTCTCACTGTCCAGTTTTCACGTTCCCTTTTTTTGTCGAGTGGAGTTGTGTACTGCAACAAAAATGGGAGCGACTGTTTGAATCCTCTCGGTGCCTCCAGTCACCACTGTCCGCTAATCGTAGAGGGCCACTTTAAAGGCTCCAGCAAGTAGTCTGGCCTAGTCCTGACTCTCATTTGTCACGAAGAACACATTGTGGCACATGAGTTAGGACGCTGCGGTGGCCACACAATTACAGGGGCGACAGAAGGCAGCAAAGCCAAGCAGATCCAGCGGCAAGGACAACTCCTCCTTGGCAACACTGAATTAAACATTCCGTTACTGTCATGTTTTGATGGACGCCCTGAGACAGGAGGAGGCACATTATATGTGTGGAGATGGAGTCACTTTATGTCTTTTGTGTGAATAAGAGTAGAAACATACAATACAAGCCCCCCACCCCCACCTCCGGTATTATTTTTAGATCATTCTCAACTGCCTGTAGAAAAATGCTTACATTTTGAAAACTTTGAAAGTGCATTTTGTGATCCTTCAGTAGTCAAACCACACTGCTGCGTAGCTTCCAGTATGGGCTGTTTTTATACACTACTTCTGCATGGTTTCTTTTTAGAGTGAGTTATTGCTCTATGACAGCCGTGTACAGTATGTGCATGTGACTGCATTTACAAACCTTTCTTATAAACATGCAGCTGTGAGATGTGCATGTGCTCTTAGGCCTCTGTGGGGCCTCCCCATCAGTCATTCTACATCCAAGTGACATGCAGTGGAAAAGTGATGAAGCTGACCTTAGTCTTTGAGGCCATAAAAGGTCATTGCACGCTAGCCTCCGAGTGGTGAGGCCACATAGCAGGATGAGAAAACAGGCTCCATGAAAACCATGTGGGATACATGAATGCATCAGTCATGCATGAAGGGAAAAGGAGATGACAAGGATGAGACCGGCCACAGCAGGAAGGAGCCCTTGTGGAAGAGGAGACTGATCAAGGGAGCAAAAGCTGAGGGCAAACTCCATGCTGCTCATTAGCTCTGGGTGTGTATGGGAACAGCTGTAAACATGACATTTCTACTGCAGCCAGCGGAACAGCTCCGGCATCAAATGACAGCCCTGCAGTACAATGAGTAGTAAAGCTGTGGCCACCAGAGCTGTTGCCCAGTTCAACTACTAACAGTTGCCACCAACCAGGAGTTCTCAGTCTGACTTTGAGCCAGGGCAAGACCAGGATTCAGGAAGTCTCAAACATTCTTGGACAAGTTGGATTCTCAACAATATTATATTAAAATTTTCTCCTACTAGAAAAAATGGTCAAAAGATTCTTTACTTTAGTTCAGACGTAATGTGAGAACTTTAAATAAACTTGGATAGTTTAGCTACCCATCCCTATAATGGGAAGTTTTTATCCTTCACTAAAATTAAATTTGTCACTGAGTTAATGTCACAGTTTCTTAGCTGGTGCTTAAATCTGGCAAGTCTCGGGGTGTGTATCCTTGTTTTGTCGTGTAATTATTGTCTGGGAAACTCATAGTAAATGATAAGTTTACACGTTTATGGCTTGACTCTTCTGGAGACTTGTTTATATCTCTGAAACTGTACAGTGTTTAAAAAGGAGATTGAAAATTGTATTTTGCTCTATTCAAGAAGTTCTCAAAAGTGGCACAAACTGTGTCAAAAGTGTTCAGCTCCATTGTTTGCCTTCTCTGGTGACTGTTCATTGGATAACATTTTCCACGGCCACACTCTGCCTTTTTGCTGGCACACAATTTGCTTTTTGCACAGCTCTTCTTTTAGCCCCTTTGATTGGCTGGACATGAGCCACCCTGTAATAAACTCATTAGGTACATGTCCCTTGTGTAGCCTTAACAAAAAGATCCCTCTTGCCAACACGTCTTCTATGGGTTATATTGAAAGATTTGTGATACATTGAACCATCTTTCCCTCTCAAAGGACATAATTTCTCTGCTTGGATTCATCTAACAGATCATCATCTTCCTCAGTCCACTGTACTTCCTGTGTGTCCACTGTCATTGTAAAAGTAGAGGGGTTATTCATGTTTTGAGTCCCACTTTTGAAAGCATGAAAGGTGGCCATCATGGGCAAATAAGAGGATTGAATTTAGAGGAAGATGGGTCAAACCATGTGATGAGTGAATAGTTCTGTCTCCAGCCAGAAGCAGTTTTTGTTTAAAGGCTGCAGCTAAAATACCTGAGGCTCTGTAACCGTTGTCTGTCAGATGGAAAAACAAAAGAGTGTATGTATGTTTGTCTTTTTTATGTGAATTTAAATTGTAATTGGACTTCAAGCTGTGAGGTAAGTGGAAACAGGCAAGTTAACTGTAGACTAGGGTTACATTTCCTTCTGTGTAGACAGTGATAAAAAAAATTTTTTTTCATCAGTATAAAATTGCATTAGCCCACTTAGCCTAAACTAAAAAGGCTTTTCTTGAAAGTGAATAGTTTGGCTCTATTTGTTTTGAAGCCCTATGACTGTAGGCCAAACTTGTCAAGTGGATTACCAGTTACGTGTTTTTCTAAGCCTGAGTGTCTGAAATTTTGCCCAGCAGTATTATGAAATCAATGGAGAGCATCTATCGTATCCAGAATATGCAAAGAATGCCCTTTTGGTGCATCAGTGATACATGTCTCTGAGGGAATGGACTAACAGGGAAATCTAGGCAATGCTTGAGCCTCAGTGTAAATTGGATGTTAGCAGTCTTTGTGTACAGGTTGAATTCAGCTGAGGAATGGGTTCAGCATCAGGGTGGAGTGGAGGATTGGGCTGCAGCTTTGTTTATTCACCTGATCTGTGTGAGTCATGGAGCTGAGGCAAACCTTACAGCAGCATGTCATATCAAGACATCGCCCAGCTCTCGGCTTGCCGCTTGATTCCTCCTCACTGTGCAGTTTGTTGTTATTGTCTTCCAGTATTATTAACTTTCACATTCCTGAAGACTGTGTCATAGAATCAGTTTATTGACTGAACTCTTTCACCTCATGTAGTAACAAATTACTTGAAATTGGGCCTCAGAATTAACTTTAGCAGAGATTTTTGTCTGAATGCCTCAGTTTTATGTAAAATAAATCTTTGCATTTATCTTAATAACAGCTCACTCTGTGATCTACCCTGAACAGGTTAGTATTAGTGACATCATGCTGACTCTTGGCCTCTAATGGAGTTGAGTGACAGTGGCACAGTAACACATGGCTATTTAATGTTTAGTGCCAAACCTTTGACCTCAGCTATCTAAACATTTTCGTGTTTAGCATCAGGGTGAAGCCCCAAAATGCGTCTGTGCGGAAGTGGAGTTTAATTTACGGTGCCATATGTGTTATTTATTTTTGCCAGGATATAAGTTACCATGGCAGGTTGGTTTGGTTCGTGGCTCTGAGGGATAAAGAAGTATGCGATAGTCATCACTCTGTGCTTTAATTCATCTACATTGTTTTAGTGCTGTTATTTCTGTGGAAAATATACATTATTCAGCATCAACCAGAGATTCCGTCTGCTTACTCCATTCTTTACTGATTTTCTTTAAAGCATTCTAAATTTTCTTAATATGTTAGTAATGCTACCATCATTATCTACATTCTTTGTAATTATGCTGTGTCTTAAAAGTGTTTGCCCTATTTATTTCTAGAAATAAAGTAAGCTACCACAACTGGGTAGAGAGGAGAAGTTTGCTGAGGTTGCAGAGAATAGACATACTTTGGTTAGGACAAGTGGCGAGTGGATAATATTATAGTATAGTATTGGTTTTATGCTGTTGTAGATAAGGGGTGTGGTGAATGCATCCCTCTGCTGTAATGTCAGGTTACAGAAAACCCAGATAGAAATGCCTGGGAGGTGGAGACCTCTAATGTCCATGATTGTCCAGTTGGATCTGTGTGCCAGCCTAAATCAGTCCTTGAGCTCATAATGTCGTGTCATTTCTATTTTATGTATTCACTCACACATTCAGCACAACACAGACACAAATACACCCTGAGGGAAGTCAACAGATTTAGCACACGTCGTGGAGAAGCATGTGAACTACTCATACAAGTCAATAGGGCTGGACAATATGGACCAAAATGAATATCTCAATATTTTTAAGATGAATGGCGATATCCGATATATATGCCAATATTTTTTCTTTATATAAAGTAATAACAAAAATATATATCTGAGTCAAAGCTTTGTCCCAGTTGTCACAAAGGCACATTTATTAAAAAACAGCTGTAACTGCACAAAAGTAAATGTCTCAAAAATAAACTATTTACATATATTAAATAATAATCCTCTTCAAATGAAATTAAGTTCTTTTACTGTATAACAAAACCAAAAACACAGCTGTGCAATTTAAATTTAAGCAGAAAGGGCACAGAGCAAACATAACAAAAAGCTGACGTGCTCTTTAAAAAGTCTGATTCTAATGAAATAGAATTCACCAAAGTGCTCCCTCCTGTGTGCTCCAGTACAAACAACTCTTTGTGCAAATAATAAAACATGTAAACAGATTAGAAGAAATGAACATGATTCCATCCTTTAGTCAGTGCATCTCCTGTGCAAATCTCAAATTAAAGCACAAATATAACGAGAACACAACAGACCAGTTCAAGTACTGTGTGAGAGAGGACTTTAGAAAGTGCAACTGATTGAATATTGTAATACTGCACTCACCGATGGCCAGGTGACCCAAACACTGCATCCTCAGACACTTATTCAGCTGCGCCGCCTTCACAACGTTAGCCCCATTGTCTTCAGCTGTCTTGTTCCACAGTTGAGACTGGGACTGTGTCTTTAGATATGATACGCTACTGCTTTATTAATGTCACGCTACCTCTCAGTTTTCCTCTCATAAGACACAGCATGGCTAAATGAGTTTTGTACCATGGTTTGTTTCAGGGAAAGAGACTAAGTGAAAGCTGCTAAGTAGGGATAGTAGTACAAGCAGTAAGTAGTAGTTTATTTTACTATATATATGTACCAGTATATACATTTATATAGGGGAGTGGTGGCACAGAGGTTAGAGAAGGTGAGCTTGTGATCGGAAGATCGCCGGTTCAAGCCCCGTTACTGACAACATCAAAAATGTGGGTGGGATAATTGAAGCAGTCACACCTGTCTCCACCCTCATCTGCCCCACTCTGGGTCCTTGAGCAAGGCTCTTAACCCACACCATCTGCTCCCCTGGGAACCCTAGATATCAGCTCTCTGCTCCACACAGAGGGCTGTGGTAGCTCGGTGGTCTGTTTGCTGTGGCGACCCCCGACAAAGGGAGAAGCCGAAAGAAGAAGAAAAAAATAGTAGTGGTAATAGTAGTAGCAGTAGTAGTATTATTAATATAAGTACTAGTAGTGGTGGTAGTGGTAATAGTATTAGCAGGAGTAATAAAAATACAGTATTAGTAGTATTATAAATTTTTGTATTTTTCTTTGGTATTATTGCCTCCAGTTAAGAAAATCACAAAGTCAGTGTCTGGGATTGATTCCAGCTGAGTCAGCACTGAGACCTGCAGAGGTTCATTTAACTTGGGTTCCTGCAGTAAAATGTTAAAAAAAGATTCATGTTTCTGCATAAGTGCTCAATGATTGGCTGTTAGCCATCACAGTAGTGTAAAGAACAAGCATAAACATAGCAACAGATTTCGTTAAAGATTGTGCGAACCAAAGTGGAACTGGTTTTTCTGGTTTGTCTGGTGTCAGAACCAGATCTTCGTGTCACTTCTACAGCCTGTATGGACTTATTGGCCTTTTATTGCCTGAGAAAAACGATGAATTAATGAAGACTCAAGCAAGGAACAACTCATTTTGTCAGATGAATCTGTTTCCAATCAGGCATAGTTTGGATGTTGACAATTTGAAAGGTCTAGCTCCATTTAAAATTCTCTACATACCAAATGTTTAAACTACAATCTCATGTTAAATAAGAGTACTGCCAACATTAAACTAATCCAGTAAGTCATCAACGTAATCAAAATCCAAAGCATGAATTCCCTCACAAATGTTCCTAAATACATGGGTCTGTCAAGGATATACATGACTTTGATGGGGTGAAAGGTCAGTTTCATTGGCTGGCATGATCGGCTTCCGTGTGAATAACCCACATGCAGGAAGATGAGACTCCAGTAAAATATGTAAAGTTTATTATGAATAAACAAAACAAAATGCAGGACAGCTAACTTACTTTAAGGAGGAGACATGGAGGGATGACGGACATGAAGCCTCGGAAAGAATAAGGACAAACCAGAGACACTGACAAGACACCAAGCAGCTGAATATACAGGTGGTCACTGACTTACGGCGTTCCATACTTACGGCGCCGCCCCCCAGTGACGTCATCGCACCTTATGTTGCCTTTTTTATGCAGCATTTATTTAAAAAACAAAATTTTTTCTTTTTTTTTTTTTTAGGGTATTTTGTTAGCTAACTGCTTGGAAACACAATAAAATGGCGTTCTAAGTGCACAGTTTTTGTTTTACATTGAAAAAAACATGTTTAAAAAGACGTTACCAATCGCCGTTTAGTTTCGGTTTCGATTTACGGCCGAAAATGCGGACTTGCGGCGCCATGTGCGTTCGGCTCCGACCTACGGCAGAATCGAGCTACGAACGGTCCTTAGGTCCGGAACCCGTTCGTAACTCGGGGACTACCTGTATTAGTATAATATTATAGCATTAGTATAATATGAATATTATTAGTTGAATAGCCCTGACGTAGATGTTTAACAGCCCGTTAAAATGCACCAAAATGCAGGAAATCGTGTTTATTCACAATTTTCTGGGGGAGGACCCCCCAGACCCCCCACCCAGCACTGCTATTTGCATTCCGGCATCAGTCGGTTTACAAATTAAGCCCTGGATTGAATTTATCTTCAAAATGGAATATCTTTTTAATGTGAAAACAAAAAGAAAGGCTTTATTAAATGTATAGTATGTGTAAAAGAACGACACAAAGCATAATCTGAGCGTTGTTTTTTTTAATCCCTGTTTTATCTGATGAGGGGTCTGCCTTCATCATGAACTGAGACAACACTGATAACGGACTGGGCGACACGGAGCAACGTGACGGAGGTCTTTGGGGACAGCTGGGAAAATGCACATTTATCATTTTCAGCATAAACTGGGAACAACATAATATTTAAAAAACTGATAAAAATCCTCCCGTCCTTCCTCGGCCCTTTTTATCTGTCTTTCAGGAGCTTGTTGATTCATTAGCGTTATCTGACCACCACAGCAGGATCAAGGGGAGGGAGATGCACACACACACACACATGCACGCACGCACTTGCCATTTCCTGCAACACACACACACAGTTTCCTGATTTTCAAATGAACCATCACCTGCTGTTACTGATAGCCCCGTCCTCAGTTTAACATCCCTGCTACAAAAATCTGACATCACTGGTAATAAAGGATAATGGATAAGATGGATAAAGATTGATGATAGGAAAATAAATAAAGTTAAAGAATAAAAATGTTTTAGATTAAAGGCAGATATTGTGACCCAATTGACATACACTGGAGAAAAAAAAAAAGTTTGTCTGTTACTAACATAACTGAGGGAAATCATCTTGATTTTTATATTTTTTGTGATACAAGTCAACAGATACAAAAAAATAAATAAATTAAAAAAAAGATACTTAAATAATAATTATTTTATTTTCAACTGTTTTTATAGATGTTTTGTAATTAGTTCAATAAAATTTGTGTTTGTGCCATTTTTAGTGTTTCATTTCACATTAAACAAAATTTTGTAGTTTGACTTCAACTTAATAAAACTTTAGTTCAACATAAAAAAAAAACTCCCACTAATTCTCCATCATGTCAAATCATACTGTAAGAAGTAAAAAAAATAAAATAAAATGTTTAGCACATCTGCCTCCTATTTGTCTGTTTTAAACAGTGTTACATTTTCTGTCATATTTCAAGTCCAGTAGTTTTATTAGTCAGGAAACTTTTATTTTGTGCTTGATATAAAATCTGTCTTTTTCATCCTTGTATTTTGTTACATGAACAAACACTAACACCACTTGATTTTAGAAAATAAATAATATGGTTGGGGATCATTAAAACCTGCATGTTTGTCTGCAATGATCACTATGTGGTGCCATGCTCCTGAAAAATGTACATAATATTTCAATTTGACCACATAATAATAATAATAATAATAATAATAATAATAATAATAATAATAATAATAATAATAATAATAATAATAATAATAATATACAGTGCAGGTATATGTTTAATTACAGGTTCCGCTGACATACTGATCTCACAGAAATGTTTCACGAAATGTCCACATTTTTAAAGTTTTGTCTCTAGTTTAATACTATTAATAATATTAAAAACAAATGAACAAGTCCACATATATGTGGATGAATTTATTGGGGAAAATTTTGCTACACAAAACTACTGTCTGGCATAAATTTGTTTGCAGCATGACTTAAAATGTAATTATCTAATCTGTAATGAATTTAGTCTTTGACAATGATCTTACAATGATCAATGTACCATTTGGCATTTGTTCAGCATAAATCTTAGTGTATATCTTAGATCCTTATTTATTGTTTCTTTTTATACTATATTTTGGTATTTTTGGATGTAACTGGGACCCTGTGTAGATAATTCTGTTCCACCTCATGTACCACATGTGATGGAAATTATAATATAGGTGCTGGTCATAAAATTAGAACATCATGAAAAAATTGATTTATTTCGGTAATTCCATTCAAAAAGTGAAACGTGTATTATATTATATTCATTCATTACACACAAACTGATATATTTCAAATGTTTAGTTCTTTTAATGTTGATGATTATAACTGACAACTAATGAAAACCACAAATTCAGTATTTCAGAAACTTTGAGAATATTGTTCAATAATGAACACACCTGGTGCCACAGTCTAATCAGCTAATTAACTCAAAACATCTGCAAAGGCCTTTAAATGGTCTCTCATTCTAGTTCTGTAGGCTACACAATCATGGAGAAGATTGCTGACTTGACAGTTGTCCAAAAGACGACTACTGACACCTTGCACAAGGAGGGCAAGACACAGAAGATCATTGATAAAGAGGCTGGCTGTTCACAGAGCTCTGTGTCCAAGCACATTAATAAAGAGGTGAAGTGAAGGAAACTATGTGGTAGAAAAAGGTGTACAAGCAGTAGGGATCACCACACCCTGGAGAGCACTGTGAAACAAAACCCATTTCAAAATGTGGGAGATTCACAAAGAGTGGACTGCAGCAAGAGTCAGTGCTTCAAGAACCACCACGCACAGGCGTATGCAAGACATTGTTTCAGCTGTCTCATTCCTTGTGTCAAGCCACTCTTGAACAAGAGAGCGTCAGAAGCATCTCGCCTGGGACTTCTGCTGAGTGGTCCAAAGTTATGTTCTCTGATGAAAGTAGATTTTGCATTTCCTTTGGAAATCAAGGTCC
>JARVGV010001153.1:34758371-34770280 GCA_031762435.1 Hypsolebias longignatus | reverse complement strand
ATCCTCAATTCACACCTTAGTCCTAAACCTAACCCCTAACCCACCAACGGGACTTCTTCTTATGGGGCCCGGGCTTTCGGCCCCATAAGGAGCAGTTGGGCCTCACAATTTAGTACAAGTTGGAAAAATGGGCCTTACAAAGTAGCATAAACAAGGACACACACACACGTGCACTACACGCGAGTGCAGTCCAAAGTGTTTCTGCAATAACAGCAGTTATAATAAATGGCAAGCTGCAAAATGTTTTTTGTGCTACCCGTTATTTTTCAGCATGTAGGAGCAAAACTTGTCAAACCCAGGCTCCAGTGAGATGTTAGTGTGTTAATGTGATCATGCAGACGCTGCATGATCACATTAACACATTAACGCACACATTCACGATGAATGTAGCTGAGCCGGCTTCAAGGTTGCCAGATAAATTAAAAATGTCTTATTTACACCCTCCTTTTCTGTGCTTATGTTCAACAAACACAGCACACACATCATCTTAGAATATCTTTACTCAGCACATATGACAGTTTAGGTCGAAAGATCATTTTAAAGCCACAGTACTGTAGTTCATTATTTCTTATCTGGCAACCCGACTGATATGGAAACTACAGCATTTTTGTGTAAACTTGTTCTTTTTATTTGTTTATTACGCCCAATAAACATTGAAAAAAAAACTAACATTTCCAAAGGTCGTTTGTGTAAATGGGGTCTTATAATAGGTAGATCACTTTTACTTGGTCATTTTGAAAGGAGCTCCATGCTGAAAAAAATCTGGGCGCCCCTGACCTAGAGGAAAGAGGTCTCTGAAAAGAACTCAGTATGCCAAAGTTCATTCTCAATGATCCAGGTAAAAATCCAACAATGTTCAGTCAGGTCATCTGGACGGTTTATTTATTTATTTATTTTTTGGCTGAGATGTTTCGACCTTCTTCCGAAGGACTTTTTCAATCTGAGGAGCCAACAAAAAGCTGATTCCCACAAACAGCACAGTTTGCTGGTGCTAAAATGGTAACACCCAGTATGCCACCAAACAAACTCTTCCTAACACCACACGGTTTAAGATACACATACACATTTCTCAAAACGTAGGCATTTTTGTCATCTTTTCACCAGTATTTCTGGCATGACTGTAGGAGATATGGTTATATCAGCCATATTACACTGGCATTTGGTGTGATGGTAGCCAGTGCTTTAATTTGTAAACCAAATAATGCTGGAACGCAAATAGTGTGTGTGGTGGTGGTGGTGGTGGTGGTAGGGGTGATCTTCCCCCAGAAATGTTTGGATAAAGTAGATACCATTTCCTGCATTCTGATGTATTTTTATGAGTTGTTAAGCATCTACGCTTACCCAGGTGCCTCCTCACGCTGATCATTTAGGGGCAGCTGCGGCTGAGTGGTTAGAGCAGTCGTCCTCCAATATGAGAGTTGAAGGTTCGATTCCACCAGCAATCACATGTCGAAGTGTCCCTGGGCAAGACACTGAACCCCTAAATGCCTCCGATGTGTGTCCCATCGGTGTATGAATGTGATAAAGCACTGATTAATCTTTGTATGGATCTAGTTGAGTGCTGTATGAGTCAGAGTCAGAGAATCTTTATTGACATCGCACCGAGGTACAACGGGAATATGTACGCACAGTCGTCCGAAAGATGGACTAATGGGTCTAATGGTATGAATGGGTAAATGAGGCACAGATGAGTGTCTTGATAAGATAGAAAACCACTACACAAGTGCAGTCCATTTATCATGGCGGCTGGCTGTGGGCTCCTGCCCGGGTACGACAGCCTGGTTAGTTCAGCATTCACCCACATCATTCCTGCTCCATTGCCACTGCCATCATGTGCTTCAGTTCTCGATTGTTTAGATGTACAATGAGAAGACTTGAAAAAAGAAAGTAAATTGGACTGACTTTTCGACATTTTGATCGCTGTGATTTTGACAAGTTGGCGCCTTTGTTTTGATACATGACATACGTAACGTGATAACGTCATTATCTTATATTTTAAATAATCAAAATTTTATTAATGGCCCACTTAAACTGTGAAACTGATTTGCAATTTAGTTGTGCCATTTAATAATATTTTGGTGGTTTTAATTAAATTGCCCATGGCTGTATTTTAGGGGCGGGATTTTTTTTTTTAAGGGTAGAAGCAGAAATGCTTACTAGAAGGGGCAGCTCTGATATGATTTTAGGAAGCTCATAAGTGGCTCCTGCTATTGTTTTCAGCCCTGATTCCACTCACCTGCTCCACTGACCCCTCATCTGCTCACACATCTGCCCCTCATGCCATTGTTTCCCTACTGTGTTTTGCTTATCACCCATCTGTCATTGTTCACAGTTGCCCCTGTCAGTCAACAGTTCACCACACCCCCTCAGCCTAAGCACAGCAATCAGTCTTCATTCCTTGCACCTGTTCAGCTCTCTATTTAAGCTCCATGCTCACTCTCCACTGGCGCCGCGTTATTACACCTCGCATGGTCCCTGATTTTGAAGCCATCATAGTTTCCTGTTTCATGCCACAGACTGGATTACCTTGCCTAGTTTTGACCTCATGCCTGTACTATGGATTATTTTCCTTGCCTGCCCCTCTTTGGATGTTGTCTGCCTCTCTGACCACGGTAATGACACTGACTGTTTTTTGACTCTCCCTTTTGGATTACATTTTTGGCTCTGGCTTCTCATCTCTGCTTCACCGTGTATGACTCCTGTTTTGTTATCTGGACCCTGCTCTTGGACTTGCCCCCCATTGAACCACGAACTGTAGCTTTTCTGCCAGTGACATAATTTCTGGTGACTCTCTCCAGACATCAGCCTGTGAGAACCTGTTAATGAAACTAATCCTGATCCCTCCAGCAGCAACCAAATTAATAAACTGTTTTTTATTGCACTCCTGTCTCTGGCTCTTTGAATCCAAAAACCTGTACTTGACAGTTCTTCAGTAATGAGGGTCTTGAAACTCTTTTCTACTGTGAGGACGTGAAGAAAAGTTTCCATTAAACTTTTATATAATATTTTCTCATGTGAAAGCCATCTGACATGGCTTCAGTTCTCCACTGTAAACATTTTAAAGACATTTCTTAAAGCTACAGAGGACTAACCTCTTTCATACCTTAAGTTATATTTAGGATCTCATCCAGCTCCACCCAGAGAATCAGTATTTTATTAGTGTTCAGAGATGTTTTTATAATTATATTCCATGAGTTCCAGTTGAAAAAGGCAGTAAGAACTGTGTTCTCATTTCTACAGCATCTTAAGGATAAAAGCAATACTTCTTTATTTATCTTTAAATTAATTATAGATGTACATTTTGAATTCGACCCATCACACAGTAAGTTATATCGCAGTTTTTTTAAGTTAAGCGCATTGGAAATGAACCTAAACTTGAAAGATCTTGTTCTCCTTCTGTCTTGAATTGATTACAGATTTTTTTTTCTTAAACAATATTCACTTTATTAAAGGCCAAATATTCCCTGAAGGAATGTATGTAACGTGCTGACTTGCACGTCAGCCTGAATGGGACAGACTTCAAACGATCAATGAACGTCCAAAGCCTGTAGTCCTGAAGTTTTATAAGTCGTCCAGTTGGTCATGAGATATTTTATTAATACTACAGACAAATGAACACACAGGCAAAAACAAAAATCAATAAAACAAAAATGTATTAATATCTGAACACAAGCAATGCACAATGCACAACCTTTAAATACAGCATTGATTTAATATTGATCAGTTCTGTTAGTGATTGGTAGCATTGTTTTATCTATCAACCAGCTGCAGGCTATCAATGTATGGCTTTGATTTCTGAAGTAACTCTAAATTGTACCTAGGTGTGAGAGAGTGAATGGTTGTTAGTCTCATTTGTCTCTGTGTCCCTGTGATGGACTGGAGACCCGTCCAGGGTGTCCCCCACCCCTTGCACAGTGATAGCTGGACATGGGCACCAGTGACCCCCGTGACCCAAAATGGAAGAAGCAGGTAAAAGATAATGGATGGATGGATTTCTGCAGTTCCAGTTAAACCATGACAGTTTTCTGTTCATTTCTATGGCAACCAGCTTGTTCAAATCACCTGTACATCACATCACAAACAGGATGATGTCATAGGTTAAAGAGCGGGAGATAATGTGTTCATGTATGACAGATTATGAGATGCACAGGGTTAGACAAAGTTGCTGAGCTTTTTCACAGCATTTACACACTTATACAGTATGTATGTGTCATTTCCATGCATGAAACGTGTGTGTGCGTGTGTGCGTGCGTGCGTGCGTGTGTGTGTCCAGGTAACCATGTTTCCTAGCAGCAGAAACACGAAGCAGGGGCTGACGTCAGGCAGCCAACCTTGGGTGTCGTTTACTGCCGGCCAGCAGCGATGCAGCCTGAGAGTCTGGAGGATGATGCCGCTGCACGAGGCCACGCGACATGCCAGGCGAGGAAAATGCACACTGACACCGGCCTTGTAGGGTGTAAACGGTGACGCTCGGCCACAAGACAATGGAAATAGAAACACGAGCACTTTCACATTTCACACTGTCAAGTGGAGCACCACACACACAAACACATTTAGTATTTAAGTGTATGCTGATAGTATAGGTCATGTTTATGGTTCTGGGAGGCACAGTGGCACAGATGATAAAGCTGCTGCCTCTCAGCCAGAAGGTCGCTAAACTGATTCCCAGCCGGTGGGGGGGGCTTCTGGGCAGGGTTTGTATGTTCACTCTGTGCGTGCGTGGTTTTTCTCTGGGCACTCCAGTTTCCTCCCACAGACAAAAAACATGCATGTTAGTCTGATTGGTAACTCTAAATTGTCTATAGGTGTGAGTGAGAGAGTGTTTGTCTCGTTTTTCTCTGTGTCCCTGTGATGGACTGGAGACCTGTCCAGGGTGTCCCCTGCCCCTCGCACAGTGACGGCTGGATATGGACACCAGTGACCCCCTGTAACCCAAAAAGGAAGAAGCAGATAAAAGATAATGAATGGATGGATGGATATATTTGCATAACAATGAATTTTTGCCTTCCAAAAGTCTCTCCCCCTCTTCATCCTGACAATGGTTCAGTCCACTGAGTCTTGAGAAGTGAAGGGTGCACCTGAAGTTTGTAACAATCTGCCTGACAGCCCTTTTCAGTTTTCCTGTAGAACATCGGTCAACTAGCTTGACTTTTATGTGGGGGAACGAGGTTCAACCCTCAATGACAACTCTGAAATACTTTTGTTGTTCTACTCAAACCAAACGATTTAGTCTTTTTTTAGATAACAGTTTTGTAATTTCAGTAACTCATTATTTATATTGACTGACACCAGAATAAATGAGTGCCTGAAGAAGGTTTTTATTTGACTGAGTGGGTTTATTTATTGGGCATGTGTCTTCTGTTTGTTAACCTGCTGTGTTTATTTAGAACTGTAAACTCTTGTAAAACTGCTATAGATTAGTGAAAAGCATACAATGACCACTAAAGTAATCTAAGCCAAATTAAATTATCTTCAACCTGATTCTAAACAATCTTTAGACCGATGAAAACTTCACCCACATTTTGTGGCAAAGCCTTGTGTGTTGGAGCCTTATAGTAATGATTAGAAGACTAAAACCTGGTGTGTTGGGAGTAGAAAGAAAGACTGAGAAAAACCAGTGCTGACGCAAGTAAGCCTTACCCAACAGAAAAACAAACCCAATGAATATATGACCAACCCACAAAGGCCACATCAGAACCAAAAAACAGTAAATGTATGATTTTTGAGTGTTTTTAAACCCCTGAGACCAAAAGCCTTTTATCTTCTCCTTTCCATTCATTTTCACTTTGACCTGTGTACTTCCACCCACCGATGCAGGGTTTGCTGTGTTTTATTGTACAACCATCCAGTCATCAGTTAAAAACTGCTCTGCCTTTTTATGCCTCTTCAGGGACAAATGAATCACGTTCTCAAATCACATAACCAAAGTTCACCATCGTGTCATCACTGAATCCTTCTTCACTCTTTACTATTGTTAAGTAAATTAAACTTGCACAGATATTCTGGGGAATTATGTGTGGACGGGAAGTCATGATTCTCTAATGAACCCAGTGCATCTTTATTATTCTACACTATGTAACTTAACACTTCCTGCGGTTATTAAAGCATGAAGATCCACAGAGAATGGTCAGCTAGAATGTCTTAAACGCCTTTGTTAGCAAATAGTTTCCACAGGCACCTACATTTTCATGATACAAAAGGTTTTTGATGAGCTAAGCTCTTAAGAGGTGGTTCAAACCTAATTGGATGAATACATTCCATTTATTGGATTATTTAGACAAGGACAATCGTGCAGAGAAAAATCATGCAGCCAGTTAGCAGTTATTACTTTCAACAAGTGAAAAAGGCTATTCAATCATGCAAAGATGTCTAACAACAACCAGGCCAAAGTTTATAAACCTCAAATAAGAAAATGTCCCTAAAAATCAAGAAAATTTTGGAGTTTGGGGCATAAAGTTATCACTTTTGTTAGAATGATTAAAAGGCCTCAATGAGTTTCCTGGCTGGTATAATGATACAGTTTGATGCTTAGGATGGTTTTTACTTTGATCTGACATCAGCACAATACGGACAGATCTGTTTATCAAGCAAAAGCCACACTTAGATTTTTAATATCAAGTCCTTAGAGTCCAGAGGGGCAGTCTGCTAAGCGCTAATGGATCCACTCTCTAACCACTACGACCAGAAGCTTTTCCCCCGATCTTCACCCATCCAACTTCTCAGCAAACAATTACTCATTTTCATTTTTTAATGTCACAGACACATTTCTTCTGCTATTAAAGACAAGTTAGATGAAGGTTTAGTATAGCAAGTTAGTTATGTAATGCTGTTAAATCTACAGCTTAAAGTCTATCAGAGTTTTGTAATTTAACAGAAAATATACTGGAAACTGTCTTAATAATAATTTTTATACAACACTGTTTTCTTGACTTAGTTCTCAAATCTCAAACATGAGAATTATTCATTAATGTAGTTAAATGATAGTTCAAACATTTGAACTGATAATTGTTGCACTTTTTCCCAGTACACTTCTTTTTTACGAGTCTTTTTATTGATGTTTTTTAATTACACACAATCAAAAACAACAACAACAACAACAACAACAACAAAATACTACAAAATCTACTCACACCCCACCCCTTTCATACTGGATCAGCCACACAGACATGAACACATTAGACAGGCAGTGACATACTTTCAACTTCAGATATAAATGGCTGTAAAGTGTTCCAAAATATCTCAGTAGATCCTTCAAGAGTATATCTAATATTTTCTTGATGAACATGATATATAACTTCTCGTATCCAGTGTTCATATGCTGGAGGATGCGTATCCTTCCATCTGCATAAAATAAGTATCCTGGCTAGAAGAGCGCAATCATATAACTCTCGTACTTGTTGAAGGATGCATCCACAGGGGCCACCCCAAACAATTAAATGAATGGTGATGGGTGCACAGTTTTTCCACACATCTCAGAGAAGGTATCAAAAATAAATTGCCAATAGGTCCGCAGGTTTGGACAAGTCCAGAATGTGTGTAAGAGCTTAGCTGGAGTTTGTTTACAATGATTACATGTAGGATCCAGGTTTTAATCTTGGACAGCTTTTGACCAGTGTATCCGGTGCACCACCTTGATTTGAATTACAGCATGTCTCAGACAGACTGAAGATGAATAAATGTTCTTGATCTTTCTCCAGGATGAGTCTGATAAGGCATCCTCCAAGTCCATTTCTCATTTCAGTTTAAGAGAGTCCAAGCTGGTCTCATGGTATTAACAAGCAGTGTATACCTGTAGATCTTGGTGAGGCCTCCCTTAGTATCAGACCAGCATCCCAAAATCTTAACCATAAAATGTTTAGAGGGGTACAAAGGAAAACAATCCAGGTTAGACCTCACAAAATGCCTCAATTGCAGATATCTGAAAAACGGTGACTTGTGGATCTTAAACTTCTGTACCAGCTGCTCAAAAGAAGCAAATCTACCATCAACATAGAGATCACACAATGAATGCACTCCCTTCAAGTTTCAGGCTGGGTTTAAGAGGACATGAAGCAGGAACGGATACATGATGGCAGGTTGAGAATCGTGTTAAGATAGAAATAATATCAAATGAAAACTATTCAATTTTAACAATTCAATTTAAGAAATGTGATCAGATTGTCCTCCAGTAGTCTAAGCCTATGGGAGCATAGCAATCCAATCTGCAGAAAACTACTGCTGTTGTGCTATCAGTCTGTGGTAGCCAGCGTCGTCTTCTGTGCTGTTGTGTGTTGGGGAGGCAGCATTAAGAGGAGATTTGCAGGGCGACTTGACAGGCTGGTGAGGAAAGTTTGTTCTGTGGTGGGAACAGAGCTGGAGTCCCTTACATTGGTGGCAGAGAAAAGGGCCCTCAGTAAGCTGCTATCCATCATGGACAATGCTGACCAACCTCTGCACGGCACCATCATGAAGCAGAGGAGCTCCTTCAGTGGTACACTGCTGTTCCAGACCTGCTCCACAGACAGATTCAGGAAGTTCTTTGTCCCTCAAGACATCAGAATGTTCAACTCCTCCCTGTAAAGTAAAAAGAGAGCCTTGTAAATCTGCAGTACCCTGGACACTTGTGTATGAGTATGCATGTATATATGTACATTTGTATATACATGTATGGTATATATATATGTATGCTTAGATGTATATGTATGTACAATATACAGGTAGTCCCTGGTTTCCGGACGAGATCCATTCCCACAGCCCGGCCGGAAACCGATTTAGACTTAAACCGGAACTGCTCGCACGCGCGGCCATAAACGCGGATTTTCGGCCGGAAACGAATTGAAACTAAAATGGCGATCGGTCACGTCTTTTTAAACACATTTTTTCAATGTAAAACAACTTAGAACAGCCATTTTAATGTGTTTTAATGTGTTTCCAAGCAGTTAGCTAACAAAATACCCTAAAAATAAGCGAAAAAAATATAAAAAGCTGCATAAAAAGGCAACGTACGGCGCGATGACATCACTGGGGGCGGTGCCGTAAACGCGAAATGCCGTAAACCAATGACGCCATAAACTAAGGACTACCTGTACAGTATTTACCATTTACTTGGCCTTTCTGTTTCCACCACTGTAAGCTCTCGCTCCAACATCATAAAAATGGTGCTAACTCTTTGATGAACTAGAGCAACAAATCCCTTTTAACAGGCTTGGCAAGTGGGTTCCTACACACCAACAACTAATCAATGTTGTATGCCATGTTTAAAAATATGGAGTTATTGTTACTTTTACTTTGATTTATTTAGAATGCATATGTGTAGCTGGATATAACTCTTGGGAAGTGGAATGTGATGAGTCTACCTCTGCTGTCGATTGAGGACGCTGGAATTGCATATAATTGGATTTATGATAACAGGTTTCCTGTTTTTGAAATAGTCTGTATCCTGGTTTATCAACATACAAAGAAGACGGTCACAGCTAATTTGAACTTGTCAGGCTGCTGCCTATGTGAAGGTTTGGTTCATGCTTGGACAACTAAAAAATCTGCTGATTTATGAGCTAAACCATTAATTGGAAGGGATTTGAATCGCAGGCCACCTGAGGCTTTGGGACTCGTCAGTATGAAACGACCTTGAAGAGGCTCGTCAGCACAGACCAGCAGAATGCACACTAATCTGGCCATTTCAACTTCACCACTTGCTTCTACCAAGCATGGACGCTTCCCCTCCCACGCTGCTTTGCTGCTCTGTCTGTGAAACTGCTTCTGAGCCTCTCTTGCACATCTTCTGAACCATAATTATGGACTTATTTGGCCAGTTGGTCTCTCAACACAATTTTATAACATTTCTTCAAAGAGAAGACGGACTTAAGGCGAGCCGATTTGCCCTGTTGGCACGCACGCAGCTGGATATCTCATCGACTTGAAGACTTGATGAAGTGTTTATGCTCTGCTGTCATCTGTGGATTTTAAGGACGCATATTAAATTGGATTTACAATAACTGGTTCCTGCTATTTGGATTGAGCTGGTTGCTGGTTTTATCTACAATTAAGGAAGCCGTCTGCAGCATATTGGGACCCGATCACGCTGCTTGCCTTTGTGATGGCTTGGTTCTTGCCTGTGTACCCAGAATGGATCAGATCTCAGGGATTTTTACTCAGGCACATTTCCATTCGGTGTGGCCACGTAAATTTGGACATCTCGGAACCGTTTTGGATTAACAGTCAGAGTCAAGGTAGATGTCATTATGTTCTGCCTGTACCCAAAACAACTGTGTTCTTTTCTGAATCTGGCTCCCCCGGCTGACCTTGAAGGCCACCTTATCTGAATATGCCTGGAGGACATGTAATCTGACCCTCAAACTCGCCCATCGGGGAATTTCCACCATAAACTAGCTGAATAAAAATTCTGTCATCATTTCAGGATTCTTGGATTCTCATTAGCGTTGACCTTGGCCATTCCCCGACATACCTCGAGAATGTTTACGGATCTCACCAGAGGGAGCTGGCTGATTATTCCAACCTTATCAGAACTCTTACAGTGCCCTCAAGAGCTTCTATGAACATTGCTCACCATTCTAGGTGTCTCCCCCCCTCTGCAGAATTTCTACGTCACTTTGTGCTTATTTGTGCAAGGCATTTTTTTTATATTGGAATTTTTTTCCTCAGGCAAGAAGAAAGATTTTAATAGGAAATTTTTTCACCTCCATTTCCTAATGTGTCCAGTTTCATAACTTTTTGTCTGTCTAAGCAGATCTCAATTGTAAATGAGTCTTCTAGGCTCAATGTGACTTATCTGTCTAAATAAAGGTTGAATGAAAATTTCAGATCTTGGAAGTATCAGTAAGACTCGAGGCAAAGCAGATGGCTGCTTGTCCTGAGCCTGGTTCTGCTGGAGGTTTCTTCCTTTTAAAAGGGAGTTTTTTTCTTTCCACTGCTGCAACTGTGCTTGCTCAGGATGGGAGACTGCAACGAAGCCAAGATTCAATTTGTGTGCTGCTTCCTTAGATAGAAACTTTACTAATTGGCTTTTCTATGTACCGTATGTGAATGTTCCTGTAAAGTGCCCTGAGACAACTTTCTTGTGATTTGGCGCTGTATAAATAAACTGAATTGAATTGACTTGGACTGCCTCATCGCCAAATGCATAATGTAACATGTTAATGTGCCTGCTGGCAGAGTTTTGTTGATGGTTTAAATCGTGCCCTGTTAGGACAAGGTATGAAGAGATCTTTATTTTTTGTAATGCCACTATCCTCTCCTCATGGCTTTGTCCCTTTTTCTATCTTAAAAAAATGTATTCTGAAAAGGATAAGAAGGCCGCGCTATCACAGCTGCAGCTATGTGCACTCCGCCCATCTTTCGGACGACGGTACAGACATATTCTCGTTGTATCTCGGTACAATGATAATGGAGCTCATTCAGATTCTGAGAAACTTAAGTGAAGTTCAGAAATGAGCATCCACAAACAGCAGCTGTGATGTTTATGAAACGTATATATATCAAGACTTGCAGGAAAGTTGACACAACACCTTTTCACTAAAGAGTCTCTGCACTTTGATCACCTACAGAATCAAAATACAACAGAGGGAGGATCAGTCATTTTCTGGAAGAAACATTTAATGTGATGTGATGACATAGCTCTGATTGGACTCTCGGCTGTGAAACCCAAACAAGTTCTTAATTAGAACAGTGTAAGAACCAGCTCTAGTACCAGCCCTAATCTAGAACCCTAACCTCTTTAGAGGAAAAACCCTAGTCGTAGAACCCCAAACAAGCATATTTTCTTGACAGAGCACTTCACTCAGACTGCAGATTTACTTGTGGTTCCTATTTTGTAGTTTCCAAAAGCAGAATGACAGGAAGATCTTTCAGTTATCAGGCTCCTCTCTTGTGGACCCAACTTCCAGTTTCTGTCCATGAGGCTGACACATTGT
>JARVGV010001153.1:34536889-34548839 GCA_031762435.1 Hypsolebias longignatus | reverse complement strand
ACGTACCCTCCCACACAGGGGGCAGCCCATGCCCAACCCCAGGAGGTAAACCCATTTCTTCTAGGGCATAGAGGATCTGACATCCAAGACCCGGCCCCAGCAACGCCCAGCTGAAAAGCCACCCCCAGCCATGGAGAGGCCACGCCCATGAGCACACCCACACACTGCCAACAACCAAGCGCACGCCCCCAGCCGACCGCCACCCCCAGACCCCAGTTCATATATCTATATATATGGTGGTGGCCATCTTGGATTTTGACATGACAACCTAATTTTCAATAGAGACCGTTCTTACACCTAAATGTACCACACACAAAAATGAAAGTTGGCACATTGTTTATTTTTGACCCAATCATTTGAGGAAAATGTACTTGTAAGCAATATGAAAATCTAATTAATTTGATATGTTGAAATTGCATTATAAGATGATAACCTTGAATTCAGAAAAATAGAAATGGATATTTAGGAGAAGCTTTAACTGATTTCATTAGACCCTAAATAATATTTTCAGGCTTTTTCACTAATAGAGAAAGATGCAAGTTAGTGGATAAACACAGGCTAATATGAATCCACTGAGTTTGTGTACAAACAACAGCAGAGTGCATTTACTGATTTAATACTGTAGTAATATGTGATTGTTTTAGTAAAGGTAACCTTGAGAGTAAAAACAAAAACAGAGTCCATTTTCAAAAAAATTATGATAATTTGTTTTTAAATGTTTAGAGAGTCCGTTTGGAAGCCCATGTGAAGTTCTCTGTTCTGTGGCATCTGACTCGAGATTTGAACATCACCAAGTCGTCTCCTTTTAGCCGCACGTTCGACAGGTTAGTTTGCATTTTCTGTGGATTTGCTCCATCTTTATCAACACTTTTCTTTATAATTACATCTTTTACTTTGTGCTACAGGTCTCTTCTCATCATGTTGGACAGCCTGAGTTATTGGGATCCGTGTACCAGTGCTGTTGGTCGGGCTTGGCTAAATCAGGTCCTTCAGCGGCACGACATCGCCCGGGTCCTTGAGCCCCTTCTTTTACTCTTGCTCCACCCCAGAACTCACAGAGTCTCTATTCAGAGGGTGCAAGCACAGCGCCACTGGGCTCAGGTGTTTCCTGACCCGCCTGAGCAGGAGCCATCACAACCCGCCTACAACAGAGACTTGCGCTTGTCAGACAGTAAGCCGTACAGGGGGACTTATTTTTTAGATTCATTAATATCTAATATTACTTCATAATGTGAACATTTCTTTTATCAGGTTTGTGTCAGATCCGAAGAGAGCAAGTTGGACAAGATGATTTCCGAGGTTTGACAATTGGAGACATGGAGCCCTTCTGCCTGACAGTCAACCCACTGAGTGACAGCTTGTCTATCCTCAGCCTGAGCAGTGAGAACTTACAACTAGCTGGTGATTATCAGCCTTCTAACCAGCAGGGGGAGCCGCAGAGCTCAGAATCCACTGGTTCTCAGTCGTCTACATTGGAAAATGGGAGCGTTGAAGAGCCAGAGGGAGTCTGTTGCACAGTAAATGGCTCAGACCGACTTCCTGATTCCTCTGATGACATATCTGATGACTCTGTAGAAGAAGCTGTGCACTGTGTTGTAAAAAACATAATCGACAGGGTCATAAGCTTAATAGATGAGGAATCTTGTGAAGAGTCCTCTCCACCTGAAAACTGGCCCCAAACGGATACTGAAAGCACTTCCTCAAACACGTCCACCTGTCCCCATCTGGAATCCTGCCTTTCTCACGTCTCCAACAATCAGAATATACCAGAGATGTTGGCTGGAGGCACACTGGAGCTTCTCTCCATCATGCCATCTGATATATCAGCAGAGGAGCAGCACAGAGAGGGTATTGCTCGCCACAGTTCCTCACCCTCCATCGTCACGTTGCCAGACAGCTCTGATCCGTCCACCCGGGACAACAGCCTGCAGGTGGACGACCCTCAAGCCCGTAAGCGTAGCCATAGCAGCACTCAGCTGAGCCTCAAGGGGAAGATTATGGAGAAGCTGGCAGACAAATCTCCCGGGGCAAAACCAAAGATCAAGAAGTCGAAGAGGAAAGAGGAGGAGAGGCAGAGAAAAGCAATGCATCAATCTGAGAAACCTCACCCACCCAGTATTTTCTTTGGGGACAGTTTAGATCTGGAGAACTGGTACAGCTGTGGTGAAGGCGACGTATCTGAGATCGAGAGTGACATTGGCTCCCCAACAGGGGGCTCTGCAGGGGTCACAGGGCGCAGACCGTCCTCAGCTCCTCCTCGTTTTAACATCCATCCTCTCTACCAGCATGTCTTGCTCTACCTCCAGCTGTACGACTCCTCCAGGGCCCTGCACGCTCTGTCAGCCATTGCAGCCATGCTAAGAGCAGCTCCCCCTGGCTTTGTGAGCGCCATCTCCACCACCAGCATCAACAACACCTACACTCCGCAGCTCTCTCTGCTCCAAAACTTGTTAGCCCGCCACAGGGTCTCTGTCATGGGCAAAGACTTTTACTGTCCCATTCCCCAGGACTCTCACTCCCATTCATTCCGCAGCGCCATGTACTTGGAGATCATCATCTCGCTCTGCCTGTACTTCCTGAGGAGCTATTACTCCACTCATGTGACTGTAGGTCCTCAGGACTTGGCAGGAAACCGGGCCATGCAGCTGACCAGTGTGGAGGTCTTGACTCTCCTTTTCAGCGAGCTGGCTAAAGTCACAGCTGGCTCAGCTAAGGGCTTCGCCAGTTTCATCAGTGATGTCCTCTCAAAGTGCAAAGTTCAGAAGGTTGTGCTTCATTGCCTGCTTTCATCCATATTCAGTGCTCAGAAGTGGCACGAGCAGCGGACAGCGGGGGTTAACATGTCCACAGTGGAAGAAGGTCTCTCAGAGGACAGCATCATCAACCTGTCAGAGGACCAGATAGACAGCTGCAGCACCGTCCAGTCCCAGTTACTCCGACTGCTGCAGAGCTTGGTCGTTCTGGAGCACAGGGTCCTGATGCCAGCTGATGAAGGGGGCGACAGTGGGCCTGCGGGAGGAGGAATGGGTGGAGGGTCAGGAGGCGGTGCTGGGACTGGGTTTGAGATCTTGGGTGGGGAAGTGGAGCATGTCAACCCTCAGCAGCCGATGACGTCACTGCAGTACCTCCACGGTCAGCCCGTCACAGCGCAGGGCTTGTTCCTGTGTGCAGTGATCAGGGCGCTGCACCAGCAGTACACTTGTAAGATGCACCCCCAGTGGATCGGACTCATCACAGCCACCCTGCCGTACATGGGGAGGGTGCTGAGGAGGGTGGTGGCCTCAGTGACTCTGCAGCTGTGCAGAAACCTGGATAATCTCCTTCAGCAGTACCAATATGAGACTGGGATAACAGACACCAGGTACTGTTCCTGTGAATATAAGAACCATCACATGGTAGTGGGGGGTGGTCACTAGATGGCGCTACTTACCCATTTGGTGTTAATTTGTAACTTGTTCTGTCTTCTGTTGCACATACTGTGCATTTAAAGGACAACACTCTTTGACTTTTTTCTAGACCCCATTGGATGGCGCTCTGTATCCCCCCAGACCTGATTCTGACTGTGCTGGAGGGGGTCACGTCCATCATCCATTACTGTCTGCTTGACTCTACTTCCCAGTACCACCAGGTGAGAGTATCTTGTGCTTCACAATAGAAGCTGACCCCTCGTTTCTCCAGTCGTGTTCTAAATTGTCTTTTTATAGACTCGTAATCTGATAGGTTAATAATTCTGTTGGGAGGTGTAGGATTGTTTAAAAATTATACTTGGCTCTACATTGTGTCTTATTGTCTGTGCTGCTGCTCAGTTACAAGTGAGTGTGGACCAGAAGCACCTGGCCGAGGCCCGTTCAGGCATCCTGTCCATCCTCCACACCATCATGTCTTCTGTCACTCTTCTGTGGAGCGTCCTTCACCAAGCCGACAACTCCGACAAACCAGCTGCTGCCTCAGCCACCTCCGCCTCCAACATTAACCTGGGCTCCACTAAGGTATGGCAGGCAGCATGTGTGCATACATGTTCAATGGAGGACTTTTCTTCTTCTAACACAGATCTGTCCAGGGATAATATGCTTTATTATTAGTAGCATTTAACCCAGCCATGCTAAGTATTTACCTACAGTATTTAGAATTTTTACTGAGCCTGTTTAACATTGTTAAAAAAAAAAAAAAAAAGTTTAATTTGTTTGATGTAATAAAGAAAGGCAAGTTATTTCAGATAAGTTCAATTAGGAGCTGCTGATTAGCTGCTTATCATCAGTAGGACCACCTCTGTACACTGCTCTGGAGCATACAGCTGTTTATTAACTTGTCAAGTTGGAACGGCATTAACAGTGACCTTCAAAAAAGCAACGGTTGCTGCCTCTCAGTTTAGGAAGGGTCAAAGGTAATTTCCAATTAATTTAGAGCTCAATATTCTACAAAGAGAAATTACTCTCAAATGGAAAACATTTGACAGCTGCCAATCTTCCCAGCAGTAGATGTCCCAGCCATTTCACCCCAAGGTCAGACTGCAGACTCTACAAGCCTTAATTAGCAAGTCAAAGGTCAAAGGTCATGACAGGACAAGCAGAAAAAGACAACATATAGGACTTATAAGGAAAACTTGGAAGAGAAAACCTTTTGTCTCTGTAAAGATCATGGCACTCACACAGTTTCATCTGAATGAACCATAAAACATCAAGAACACGTTTTGGACAAATGAGACCAAAGGAGAGTTATTTACCCATAATGCACAGCATCATATTGGAAGAAAATCAAACTCAGCACAAACACTTCATACAAAGTGTCAAACTGGTGTTGGAGGGTTGATGGTTTGGGGCAGTCACTGGGTCAACCATGAACTCCTCTGTAGGTCAAAGGATCTGTCCAGCAGCTAAAACTGGACCAAGCTGAACATAATCCCAAATGTAGCAGTTTATCTACAGTGGAATGGCCCGAAAAGAAGAGTCAAGGTGTTAGAAATTTTAAGTTTTGGTGGGTGTACTTCCCAACTGTATGTGTGTTTCTCCTAAAACAACACAGTACAAGATGCACTGCAAAGATTCTTAAAATAATGATTGATTAGACTGAATCGTTGATTTGGCCTTTGCTTTCCTAAATCTCTTTGACAGAATCTCCGTCAGCAGATCCTTGAGCTGCTCGGTCCAATCTCCATGAACCATGGCGCTCATTTCATGGCAGCAATCGCTTATGTTTGGAATGAGAGAAAACAGGTCAAGACCCCAGTAAGAAATAAGGTAAACAAGTTAAAATAGAGTCTGGCATTCCTTTAGGATCTCTTCTATTGTTTTTGTCTGAGTTTGAAACCATTCAGTCTTTTTTTTTCTCTGTTCATCATAGTAAACAGATGTTTAGCATCATGCCTAAAAAGTCAAATTTATTAGAAGTGAAATAGAAAAGTGTATACGGATGCTTTTGATGCTGGGGAACATGACATTCTGTGTTCTCATTTGGAGAAGGGAGTGGGAATTAGGAGCATCGCTCTGAATTGTTTAGGTCCTATTTGAATAAAAAAAACATTCTGTGTCAGCCTTGGTGGTTTAGGATTCATCTCAGTTCCACTTTTTTTTCTTTGGTGTCCCACAAGGCTCAGTTTTAGGCCCTCTTCTCTTTTCAGTTCACATATGGTTCCATACTAAAAGAAAATCATGGTGTTTAATTTTAATGTTATGCTGATGATCATCAGATTTACCTACCTCTTTAATAGGCACTTTTTTAAAAAAAAAAATCAGTTCATTACCTTGGTGTATTGAGAACATAAAGCCTAGAGGGCACTTAACATTCTAAATTTAAATACCTAACAAAAATTATGGTTTTTGGAGACACAAACTGGGCCCTCTTGTCTGGATTTAGGTTCCATGGCCCATTATAGAAAATGGAAGTTACAAATGTAACTACGGTTCTAATCCCGGATGACTGCTAGCGAGCGGTGCTGAAAGCACTGAATGTTCCCTTTGCAGTTCGCGCATGCGCTGTTTGAGTAATTATATCAGCTGTGTCACACAGGTGTGACCAGATAAGCAATCAGAGGCTATATAGCCTAGCGTTATCCGTAATTCAGTCCTACAGAAACTTCTCGTGTAAGCAAGGATTTTGAGTGACAGAGAAGCTCTGGCGGTCATCTGGGATTCATAGAACCGTAGTTACATTCGTAACTTTCGTTCTATTTCATCCCTACTGACCGCCAGAGGGCGGTGCTGAAAGCACTGAATGACTAGTATCAACGATGTCATAAGGAATCCTTAGCACATACCTCACTGAGGAAGCCCAGAGGACCCTTGCAGAAGAACCTGGCCCAGGGCATGAGGGGTGGCCACGTTAACTTTGTAGAATCTGGTGAACGTGCTTGGGGAAGCCCATGATACAGCAGCACATATTGCTTCCAGTGAGACCCCTCTCAGGGCAGCCCAGGAAGCGAACATGCTCCTGGTAGAGTGTGCCTTCACACCGACTGGCAGGGGGCGGTGTCTCGCTGCGTAGGCGTGGCAGATGATGTCCATGATCCAGTGGGAGAGGCACTGCTTGGAAAGAGGATAGCCCAGTCTAGGGCCCCCGTAACACACAGACAGCTGGTCTGAGTACCGTATAGCAGCAGTACCTGCAATGTATTTCTCCAGTGCTCTCACTGGGCACAACAATCCAGACCCCTCGCCAGGCGTAGGTTGAAAACGTGCCAGCCTAAACAGCTGGTTACGGTGAGAGTGAGATAAGACCTTTGGTACAAAAGCAATGTTCAGCCACAAGGTAACATCAGAGCCTTCAGGGCCCCACCTGAGACATGAGGGGCTGACTGAAAAAGTGTGCAACTCATCGACCCTCTTTGCTGAGGCAATAGCCAGCAGAAAAGCAGTCTTACATGAAAGCCACTTGAGGTCCACTTGCGTCAAATGCTCAAACGGAGGGTGGCACAGAGCCTCGAGAACCAAGGGCAGGTCCCAACTTGGTGCTTGTGTAGCCTTCAGTGGGTGCAACCTATGGGCACCATGTAAAAAGAGAGACACCACACTAGGACTTCCCACCGGACGGTCATTGATGCCGGCGTGATTAGCTGATATTGCCGCTACGTAGACCTTAAGGGTCGAGGGAGAGCGACCCTTACCAAGGAGAGACTGGAGAAACTCCAGAGTGGTGGGTACTGCACAGGAGACTGGATCCTCATTGTGATCAGAACACCATTGGGAAAACAGACACCACCTGTTTTTGTACTGTTGACGAGTAGAAGGTGCCCTGGCACCCAAGATGGTGCGTCCGACGGGGCTCAAAAGTCCAGTCAGCTGCTGTCCTGGCCTCGCAGTGGCCACACTCACAGCTGAGATGTTGAGGATTGGGGTGCCATAGAAAACCCCAGAGCTGAGACAGCAAGTCCCTCCTGGTCGGAAGACACCATAGGATGTCCTGACACAGATTCCGTAGCAGTGGGAACCATGGTCGTGCTGGCCAATATAGGGGCACCAATAGCATTCTGTGGCCCTCCGCTAGGACTCTGTGAAGGGTTGGCCAAATCAGAGAAATGGGGTTGAAAGGCATATAGAAGGACCCTTAGCCAAGGTTGAGCCAGCGCGTCTTGGCCCTGCGCACCAGACGCCCCCGTATGGTAGTGCCCTAGGGGACACTGGGTTGACTCCTCTGTTGCAAACAGGTCCACCTCCGCTTGACCAAAACGGTCCCAGATCATCCGCACTACATCGCTGTGGAGGGACCACTCTCCCGGAACAGACCTTTGGCAGGAGAGAAAATCTGCAACCCGATTGTGTCGCCCTGGTAAGTATGTTGCCCGCAGGGTGGACAGATGAGTGGAGGCCCATTCCAAGAGCACCCTGGACACACTGACAAGCGTTGCTGACCTGGTGCCCACTTGGTGGTTGATGTGGTAGACAACAGAGATGTTGTCTGACTGAACGAGGACATGCCTCCCTTCCAGGTGGGGCAGGAAGTTCTTGAGCACCAAATGCACTGCACGCAGTTCCAGCACATTTATATGCCTGGAGCGGTCCCTTTGGCCCCAGCGGCCCTGAACCGCTCTGTGTTACCACACAGCGTCCCATCCTGTGGAACTGAAATCTGTCGTGACCATTTCCCTGTGATACACTACCACCCCCATGGGGACACCCCTGGACAAATAAGCTTCATCCCTCCATGGAGTCGGGGCACGAAGACATGGCCAGGTCACTGCAAGTTTGCGATGACTGTGCAGCCTGGCGTCTAGGCGAAAGCTGTTGAGCCACCACTGTAAGGGGCGAAGAGACAGCAGGTCTAAGAGTACCACCCGAGTGACAGGTTAGTTTGTCTAGTAGCCATAGGAAGGCAACGTAGGGGAGCTGCCTGCCCAGCCAGAACCGACTGACCAACTGTAGTATGTCGCCCACCCTTTGAATGGATGGGCGAGCAGTCTTGGAGGGTGAGTCCAGAACCACTCCAAGAAAGGTGATAGTCTGTGAAGGAAGCAGGCAGCTATTCTCCATATTGACATTGAGGCCCAACTGGGACATGTGAACAAGCAGGAGATTCGTGTTGCGAATGGCACAGGCCCGAGACGTGGCGCAGAGAAGCCAATCATCCAAGTACGACAGAACCTTCATTCCGTAGGCCTGCAGGGGAGAGAGGGCTGCCTTCACACACCGAGTGAACACCCTCGGGGAAAGCGAGAGCCCGAATGGGAGTACCCAGAACTGCCAGTGGCGACCCCGAAAGGCAAACCTGAGAAAGCAGCGATGTTCTGCCGCAATAGGCACATGAAAATAATCATCCTTCAGGTCCATAGACGTGACCCATTCTCCCCCTGTGACTGCTTGAAGGACCTCTGCTGTCATGAGCATGTGGAAGGGCAGCACCTTTAAATATTGGTTGAGTCCTCTCAGATCCAAAATGGGACAAAAGCCACCCTTCTTCTTTTGCACTAGGAAGTAAGTTGAGTAATAGCCTCTGGGTTGTCGCAGAGGGTTCACTGCCTCGATTGCACCCTTGGCCAAGAGGATGGAAAGTTCCTGGTCTAGTGCTCGGGCTTTCACCAGGTCAGTGATTACAGTCATCTTGACCCAGTGTGAGATGTGAGGCCGCCGTCTGAACTGTAGCCGGTAACCATGGTCAGAGTGGCAACCACCCATGCGTCCATTGCGTGAGCAGCCCAGTATCCAAGCTGCTGGTGGGAGAAATATCCTACGGTCGGCCTGGTGGCATCACCATCTCCCTCCACGGCCCCCTGTGGCTGACCCGCATGAGGGCAAGGACCCTGAGGCGGCCGAAAGCCAGGGACAGCCGGCGGGCACCTCGGATGCCGAGGAGGTGTCGTGCCTGGATGGTCCGTTCGAGCGCTTCTAAGGCAGCCAAACCGAACAACTCCCTTGGCACCACCGGAAGATCACGGAGGGATCTGTGACACGGCTCTGCCAATGTTGACTGTGCCAACCAGACCTGTCGGCGGGCTTGGACCAAGAAGGACATCGCACGCCCCAGTTCCCTCGTCATCAGCGCAAAAGCCTGAAGCGCTGTATCACTAAAGCCCATTGCCGCTGTTGCACCACTGGTGCCCTGAAGGGATGCGGAGAGGTCATGAGGTGTGCCAAGGAATTGCTGATGCGACCAGCACGCGCGCCGGCATGATAAGCTCTGCAGAGTAACTCGTCCGTGATGCGACACTGAGGTCGTGGGCACCGAACATCACTGCGCAGGACCGCCTCTGATGATATGATGAGTGAGGCAACAGCAGGTTCAATCGACGGCATGCGATCCAGGTCCGCCGCAGCTGGCTCATGCATGGCCGCCAACACTCGGGTATCTGCGGAGAGGCGCGCCCAGGTCCTTGGGTCATGCCAGCAGCCATGCAACACCTTCAGGTACTCCTCTGATGGAGGAATGGAAAATGAAGGAGGGGTCTGTCCGCGGCACTTCCCGGGGTGGACCCCTCTGGTTGCGGGACGTCCAGCTGCAGTTGTGCTAAGGCCAAACGCATGACGTCCTGCATAGAGCCGTCACCTGACTGACTAAATGCGCTCTGAGATAAAGAAAAAGAACCAGTCACAGAGACCGACTGTTCCTCCTCATCACCTAGAAAATGAGAGGCAGAGGCAGCCAAGAATAATACATCTTCCTCTGCAGCCAGCTCAGGTATGGGTGGGGAGGAGAGTCCAGTCGCTGCCACTGGCTCAGCCCCCAATTGGCGTGCCTGCAAAGTGTTGGATCACATTAGCAACGCTGTGGTTTGGGAGATGGGCGAATCCATCGTAGCCCAATGGAATACCTTGATAAAGGTTAAACCGTTGCGGCCCTCGAAGGGTGAACACACTGCTCTGGCCGACAGGCAGTTGGGCCAACAGGCAGTCAGGCCAACAGGCAGTCGGGCCAACAGGCAGTCGGGCCTCCAGTGACAGTGAGAAAAGAAAAACCAAAGGCCTGTAGCCTTGGATCGAACGCGTGCGAGAAGAAAAAAGGGACTGAATTACGGATAACGCTAGGCTATATAGCCTCTGATTGCTTATCCGGTCACACCTGTTTGACGTCGTTTATATAATTACTCGAACAGTGCATGCGCGAAGGGAAGATTCAGTGCTTTCAGCACCGCTCTCTGGCGGTCAGTAGGGATGAAATAGAACAGAATGTGAGAAATTTTGGGGTCAAACTGCATCCTGAGCTCAAATTAGACAGTCATCCAGGGCAGTAGTTAAGAGGAGCTTTAAATTGAGGCAGTTGGCCATTTTGTTTCTTTGTGACTGTTTAAAGTGCTTTACAAACAATGTTCGATGGAAAAAGCAGCTCAGCTACAATTATGCTATCAACAGTCTCCATTTTAACTATTGTTTTTCATTCAGTATTTACGATGGTTATTTTTTAGGTGATTCCTGTAGCGAGTGAGGAGCAGCTGCTGCTGGTTGAGCTTGTTCGCTCAGTGAGCGCCATGCGCACGGAAACCGTTATCCAGACGGTCAAAGAGGTACTGAAGCAGCCGCCTGCCATAGCAAAGGACAAGGTGAGTTTTTGCTGCTCGTTGCTGAAAATTCTTACCTTTAGTGGTTTTATGGTTCTCTTTTTTCCTCTCCAAAGCTGAACCATTAACATTCAAATTAAAAACCGACAAATGTAAGTGTTCACATATAAGTATTTACTGAGACGTTAAACTAAAGTCACTCTGATCTGCAGAAACACATCTCTTTGGAGGTCTGCATGTTGCAGTTCTTCTACGCCTACGTACAGAGGTGAGCGCAGTCCTACACAGCTGTTGTTTTAAGTTACAGCTTTTGCTTTATTTTCAACCTTTTAACCCTTTTTTTCCCCAGTTTATAATCTGTCCATCGTGTTTTTAGGATTCCTGTTTCCAGTTTAGTTGACAGCTGGCCGTCTCTGCTTGCGCTGCTGAAGGACTCTGTCCAGCTGGGCCTGCCTGCTCCCGGACAGTTTCTCATCCTGGGGTCAGTCTCTCCTTGATCTTCTCTCTTTGGAAGTTTTCAGTTCTGTTCTTAACAAATGCAAGTTCAAAACAGTTCGGGTAAGACATAATACACTAGTGACAAATAAACATTTTCATATAAAAGCAAATATCATTATTGATGTCATAAAAATGGAATTTTAGATTTTTTTTAATCCATCTAAGTTTTATTTTCTGACAGAGCCTCTACATTTTATTTCTTCTTCAGACCAACAACCAGTTTTAACCCTCCACACCCTTTTTTTCATTCAACACAGCAATTTAAAAAAATAAATAATAATAATTTTTAAAAAATGCCTATATTAAATATTTCCTGTTTTTATATGCACATTATTGGGACTCACAAGCAACAAATTATAGGTAGTCCTCGGTTTACGACCGAGATCCGTTCCAACGGCCCGGTCGGATACCGATTTGAACGTAAACCGATGCAACTTACAAAGTACTGTACTGCACATGTACAGTACCGGACCACTTATCCTAACACAATACCCTACATAATGTTAAAAAAATACAGACATGTACAGTACT
>JARVGV010001153.1:34428893-34443376 GCA_031762435.1 Hypsolebias longignatus | reverse complement strand
TTTTCCCCCCCACCCCCCCCCCCCCCCCCCCCCCCATTTTGTAATTGAGATTGACACCCCTGCATTAAAATATGGAAACATCCCAGCAGACAATGGTTTGTTATGTGAGGCTGCGTTTAAATAGGACCTTGTTAAGTACATTCACCACTGAGGGAGCAACTTTTCACCAAACAGTTGACCAGAAGAACAGAACAAAAGAAATCTAACCTCTCTCTCAACCGTATTTATCTGGAAATGACAGATACAGATTGCCCTAGTGGGCAGTTGTTTTTATTATTATTAATACTTTTTTTTTGTGCTTTTTTAAATTCTTCTTATCTCCAGTGTTGTGGGGGGCCAGTAGTGCCCCCTGGCGGCCCCCCGGGGGGCCGCAGCCCCCACTTTGAAAAACACTGTTATAGGTCATCAAAACATTAGAGAACCTTTCAGCCATAGAAGAGAAGCCAGCACCGGGGAGATATGTTCATGGGTTTTAATGTATGTTAAAAGATGAGCTGCCGTGTTCTGAACCAGAATACAGAATTATAGTAGTTCAGCTAGGAGGTAATATGAGCAAAATTATTTTAGATGTCTTTTTTTTTTTTTTACAACATATCTAATCTGTTTTTCAAGGGAAAAATTGGAATCATACATCAGAATCAGAATCAGCTTTTACTGTCATTGCACTGAAGCACAACAGAATTGCATTTTTGTTACAGCACATCAAAGAACAACATAAACAACATAAACAACACCTGACATGGAGAGACAGAGGTGACTAAGGCTGCCGCCTCGGGAGGTGCAGCCTTATTTTCAGATAAGGAAAAAGAAACACAAGGGGGAGGGTAGGTGTAAAAAAAAAAAAAAAATCAAATCTCACACTGTCCTACAGGACACAGTATTAGAGTTGCAAAAAAATGACCATAGCGCAAAATAAAAAGTACATAAATATACACAATACATACACGTGTGGAGTGAGTAGGGGTGAGGGTTGCAGCACAGCCGCCAGGTGAGCGACGCAGTCCTTTGATGCCTTCGCATCTCCTAGGTTGCTGCACCAAGGGAGGCAATGATGAAGGCCAACAAAGGCATACGTTTGAGGGGAAGTTGCAGCACAGCACAGTCCAGAGCCCAGAGCCATAGTCCTGTTAAGAGGTGTTTGTTTATCAGCCAGCTCGGTTGAGCTCTGACACAGGTCCACGTCACTGGGGAGGGAAGGGGTGTGGAGGGGATCAAAGCGTCTTGTTTCCATAACATCCAAGGATAAATTGATAGTCAGCCTTCCAAGACCAGAGCCTGATTCAGATTTAAACATTGTTTTGGGTCAGGCTGAGTTTTTTTTAATTTCCGCATCTGCCTTTAACAGTCTCGCTAGTACATCTTAAGGCGACTCCAAACAGCCGTATTGTGATTAATTAAGTCTGGCTTACAACTTCTCCAAGATCTATTCCTTCCAACCATCTGTCAGCACTGCCAGAAGTTCCACAGTCCTGACTGCTCAGCTCTGATACAGGTCCACAGATAGTTCGCACAGAGTCTGAGTGTTGCCAAGCCCGACACACACATTTCAGACAGCTTAAACAGCTGCTGACATTTCCAGATTTGTCATTAATATAGATTTCCACCAACTCCAAAAAACAGAATCTAGCTATCATAAATTCAGTTATGTTTACAAGATAAGAGAGCTCTCCTTCACCCTGTCTTCTTGAGAAAATTTGATCAACGGCATTGAGAGACCAGCTGAACAATTCCACAGTTTATGATTTGGAAGGTATGCAGAAAGGGGCTCTGAAAAAGGTTCACAATAACAAAGAGCAAAGCAGGGACATAGTGGAGGAGGAGGTGTCTGCTTTGGCCAAGAGCAAGCAGGAAAAAAATCTGATCATCAATAATCACCAGCATTCTTCAAACAACTCAAGGCTGCATGAGAAGTGCTGTGGTTTCCTCTGGGTCCCAAAATAATAACTTCAGTTTATTTACATTGAAATTGAGAAAGTTTGTAGATTTTGTTTTTATTTAGCGGTTCTGCTGTATTTAAAAGCTCTCACTTTATGAAGTCTTCATTCTGCCTGTTTTCTTAGATTTCTCCTGGACCTGCAGGTCAAAGTCCCAAAAAGCCCAAGGACCCTTTGGCAGATCTCAACCTCAAGGACTTCTTATAATGGCCCAGGTTTGTTGAATCTGCTCTGATGCTGTAAAGTCTAGACCAAGGCTTTCAACTAAGTTCATTAGAGGGCCACAGTTTCTGAAAGCCAAGAGCTCAGGGGCCAGACATCCAGCAGTTATTGCTGTTGTGTTTGTTTTATGGCTTAAAATCTAGTTTTATTTAAAAATTAACCCACTGAGGGGCCAAACTGAGTTCACCCGAGGGCCTGATTTGGGCCCCAGGCCACCAGTCACTAGACTCTGATGGTTTAAAACGTCAATTCTGGGACATCCGTCCATGTGATTTTTATCACCTGCTCCTTCCAGTTCAGATTCATGGGGAGATTATGGCATTTTCCAGGGGTCACAAGGTCAAGTGGCAAGATAAAACCTGAGACTGTGATAGTTTAGACCAGGACTATTCAACTGGCGGCCCGCGTGCCACTTCCAGCCCGTGGGTGACTTCAGTCCGACCCAACAATGAATACATTAAAAAATAATAATAATAATTCTGGGTTTGGGTTTTTGGTTCTGTTTATTGCATTTATGATTCAGTACAACAAAAATAAACAAATTTAAATGATAACAGATAATTGTAATACTGTACTTGGTTTACTTATGTAATGACTTTAATTGCTGGATGTCTGGCCCCTGAGATGCTGGCTTTCAGTAAATGTGACCCCCCCTGAGCAGTTAAGTTGAATAGCCCTGGTTTAGACAAAAAGTTCACACAGATTGTAGTAGTGTATAATATTTTTTATTATATTTTCTGTGTAAAAAAAAAACATAATAGCTTCTGTACATATCTTCTGGAACTATCTCAGTTTGCACTTGAAGGTTAGTTGGACCACAGCTTGGATCAATGTGGATTGATTAACAGGACAAAACTTCTGCCTAGATAATTGTGTAATGCAGAATGGACAGCAGAGTAAACGTTGAAATTATAGCGTTTGGATGGTTTTTATGACAGTGGAAATCTGCTGCAGATCCTTTGGAATGAGCCATTATTAGTTCTTCAATGTAGTCTAAGGAAGACAACTCTAATCTTCACATTTTCACCCAACATAAACCTGAGCGTACCAGGGGTTGCTACAGCTGGTGCAACTTACATGGTTATAAAATATTATAAATAATGATAGCCGTGTAAATAACTGTTTAATGTAAAACTGACAGGAGTGTAAAAAGTCATAATTTATCATTTGCATGTGAAGTTTGTGAGACTGTAGCTGTTTTAAATCAGCAATAAGCTACCTGCAGCAGGTAAGATAATAACTATTTACAACATTTACATAAATCCCAGTTCAATAAAGTTTTAAATAACAAATGTTTAACAATTTATTAATAAAAAATATTTGGTTGAGACCCCGTTAAAGATGTTTCTGCCTGAAAACTCCAGCAGCTAACGAAGCTGCTCACCCTTGCAGTCAGTCATGCTTTTATTTTGATTAGTCAGTGAAATGGTATTTAACTGGGCCTAATTACACACTGTGTTGAAGTTAAGCTTTGGAAATGAATACTCTGGGAATATTACAAACAAAATAAAGTGAAGTGTTCATTATCTCCTCATCCATAAGAGCCTTTCAGAGTGCGAACAAGGTACTTGTTTATTAAAATTATGTCACTATCACCTGTTTGTCAGCTCCTTGAAACTTTTTATTCTCTTTTTTGGGGTTTCCTGTGTCGCAGCTGCGTACCTCTCTGGATCGGAGCCCGCTCAATTCTTGCCTGGTGTTCGTCAACATTTCAGGATGCCAGCGACGTTCAGCTGACCTTCTCCGCCCCCCGCCCTCCCTCCTGTATGATGTTGTAGCACAAACTGTGAAAGTGAACCATAGTAGATTATAAACTAATATATGAAAGAAAAAAAAAATCCATGCCTGTGCTTATGTCATGTACTAACCTTTTTTTGTTGTTGTTGTTTGTTTGAACAAAATCACACAAAAACAGACAAAAAAATCCAGAAAGGAGAGTGAAAGTGACAGAATATGTGTTTAGATTCATTTATTGTGCTGAGTTGAATGATTGATGTGCTTTGGTGTCCTAAGCCCCGCCCACATCCCCTCATCTTCGTCTCTGTCTCCTGACGAGGGACGAGCTCTTCTTCGTCCTTATCAGACGAGAGCGGTATAAAAATGGTAGATTTTTTTCGGAGACTTTGCGTGGTGTTTACAGAAGTTCTCTTCAATGTACATAGATTTATTTCTCTGGCGAGGATTCGTCGTCTCGACTCTGTATGTCTGTTGAAAGCAAATATAAATGTGATTCAGACATGAAATTGTAAGAAGTTGTGTGAGTATCCTTCTATTTCTCGTCATCTTTGGAGTTATCTGGGGGAAAAAAGTGAGCACCTCAGAAGAAATAATATGCTGTGTGTTTAGGAGCAACCTCTGTGGGCATCTTTGAGTCATAGTGGTCGTTCTTTGTTTTTCTCCTTTTTTCATTTTCTTCATGTGTCTCGTTTTGTTATTTGCAGCAATGTATTATTTATTATTTCTTCAGAATATTCCTCAATACTTCTGATGATTTTCACAACAAAGGCAGCAAAGAGCAAAACTTAATTCTTACTGCCCTTTCAGAATAAAAGTCTTCTTAAAGGCTTGCTTGACATAAATCAGTGTAAGCGTAAACGTCTGTTGTCTTAGTGAATCCTACAACAGTTTGGTTTATAACGCCACGCTCAAACTGGCACTTTGAGGATTCAGATTTGATAGTGACGCTTAAAATCCAAATTAAATGAAAGCACTAAACGAGAGATTTTAACTCCAACCAACCGTTTTAATTTAATTAAACAATGTTCTGTTTACTCACCCCTTTAAGATGCTCATATGTGAAGCTGTGGAGCTACAGAGGCAACATGAAGTCCTGGCGTGATGCTGCGTACTATTATCGAGATTGTAACGATGTGACTGTGGAAAAATATAGCAATGTGTTGAAGAGCGGCCATTTTTAAAACATGGGAAAATCATCAAATGGGATGTTAAATTGTTTTTCCCGACTATGACGTATTGTTTCAACAACAAAACCTAAATGAATGTTCTGGCCATTTTGAAGGGGAAATATGTGGATAAGTTATGGAGAATAAATATCTTACCTGCTGCAGATAGCTCTTTGAATGACAGCTTGAAGAAATAAAGTTTACATCCAACAGGATGGAGCAGCCAATAGCTAAAACCAAAGTTGTTGCTGGTGAACATAAACTTCATTTCTCCAAACAGAGGTAGTTCAACGAGTTACTTACCTACAACATGTAAGGTATTTATTCTTTATAGCTTTTCCACAGAAGCCCCTTCTCAAAAGGGCAGGAATATCTCCTGAAGTTGGATTCTTTGCTAGTTTAACGCTTGTACTTTGTAAGGTGTGTGCCTCTGAATGTGCTCAGTTCTTGGTTCTGCAGAACCATGAACCAGAAGACCTGGGTGTTGGGTAAAACTGAACAAAAGTCAGATTTGAGTCGCGTTGATTTCTTTCTTTTGTTGTGATGTTTGGTTTGTTGTCAGTGGACTCTGTGTGCAGCCACCTGGGAGAAATTTGTGGACCAACCCACCGAGGATCAACCCTTCAGCCATAAAATTGTTCCACAAATACATCTTTTGGCAAACCCTTTCTTTCCTGACGGACTTTACTGTCGTGGGCTCAAGATGTTCTGGGTCTCAGTGTAAATTCGGACCATGTCTCCTCTCTGTGCTGTAAACTGCGGACAGTGATAAATCTGTGTTTCCTGTCATGTTTGTGAGAGTAAATAATGAGAGATTATTAACATTTTTCATGACTGAGAACTTCAAACTGTATTTGTCTTTAGTTGTACATTGATTTTGTTTACAGTGGCTCTTCTCAGTGCATGTAAGCCCTTTGAGATGCAATAAATTGGATGACGGACAAATCTGTTCCTGATCAGTTTTGTTTTTTTTAATTAACGTTTTGCTGACAGCTTGTTATTAACTCTGAAGTGCAGCGGCTGTCCTGACTCAGGGAGCCAATGTCCTCATTGATGGGTCGTTGGAAGATGGCCACCTAAATATGTTTCCACCAGCCTGACATCTTCTGTCATGTGCCGCTGCCTCGTTTGGTGTTTTGATCATTCATCACGATAACCTCAGCTGAGGCAGACCCACAGAGGCTGCTCACCTTTGCTTCATCCACCGGCTGCTCCTTTCAGCTGAGTTAACAAATCTTTGATTGTCGTTTGGAGGGTCTGACCTCTGATTCCCATCTCCTTCAGGAGCCTCATTTTGAGATTAGGTACAACCTCCTGGAGCCACCTTCCTGCCCTGCTCCATAGCTTCAGCTGCTCTAGAGGTGCTACAACTGTTGCTGTTGGTACAACGATTGTGGATGTTAATGTTATTAGGACTGTTGATATCAACCTCTGTAAAGTTTTGACATTAGAGATGTTTAAAGATGTCAGTAACCCACTTTGGTCTTAGCTCCACTCAGACTAGCCATTAGCTCGTCTGGCCTGACTGAACTAATCTGCGTTTCCAAACTTCATCCATCCATCATCTTTACATACTTCTTCCTTTTTGGGTCATTAGGCTCACTGGGCCCTTATCCACAAGTCACTGTGTGAGAGGCGAGGGACACCTTCGACAGGTCTCCAGTCCATCACAGGGACACATAGAGACAAATGAGACAAACAACCATTCACGCTCACCAAGAGGCAATTTAGTTACCCATCAGTCTAACATGCATGTTTTTGGTCTGTGGGAGGAAACTGGAGTACTCAGAGAAAACCCACACATGCACAGAGAGAACATGCAAACTCCACCCAGATCGGAACCCGATGACCTTCTCGCTGAGAGGTGGCAGCTCTACCAACTGCTCCACCGTGCTGCCCAGAGTTTCCAAACTTGAATTGTTTAGTTATCTGCAACAAATAAGGCAACTGTTCATATGCTTCCTACAATTTGAAGATAGCCAAACACCTAATGGGGGATAATGACTTTGTGACTACACTTGTCCTCTTAAGAGGCTGTGAATCAGTCCAAAGTCATAAAACTTCCTCTGCCATGCTTCACAACATGTATGAATTTCTTTTGAAAGATTTATTGCATGTGTAAAAAAATACAGAACCTCACTCACGACCCAGAGAGAGCACTCCACCCTTTTCCGACCATTCAGTTCCAGTCCACAAAGTCACTTGTGTTAAAAACTACAAACATTCACCATTTAAATCCCTCAGTGTATGGTCAGTTTTTTTACAGTGACAGTTTCTTCCTCTTGTGTCTCACCTTCTGGACTCGAGTGGAGAGCAGGTCCAGTGGACTCACGTTAGAGCTGTCATTTCTAACCCGGGCCCGAAGCCCGGTCCAACACAAATTTGGGCCAGGCCATAATAATGTGCTAGATGGGTGAGCCAGGTTGGACGTTCCACCGCTGCACTTAGCAGACGCGTGCGGCCAACGACCCAAACAGGTGAGATCTCAAAATATCCGACATGTCAGAGCAGGGTCTGTGTATGAATAATGCAGAATGCAGGCAGAAGCAGGGGTTTAATGTGCTTAGATGGCCATGAAAGGACAGACACCCCCTCATCTCTGACCTTCTGCCCCTTTTATTCAGCTGCACGCCTCTGCCAACCATTAATATCTATATAAGCAGTCAAAACTTAATAAAAAAAAGTTGGTGTGGGGGGGGTTCGGTTTTGGACTTGTAATTATCATCGGGTCAGGTGGGGTTTGGAAATGATGACTATGGGCTGGGGCCAGGTTGGATTTTTGGGGCCCGAATACAACCCTAACTCATGCCCCTTTATAAAAGTAAGATTTGTAACCAGAATCATCACATACATTCACAAACACAAAGTCATTTAATAATCAGTAGTCATTCCTCTTGAGATGTTCTTAAAAATGTAACAAGATAAGTCAAAGACATTACACGCCAATTTTAAACTTTTTATTTAACTAGAACAAAGTTTTGAAAATCTCATTTGCTCTTCAAAAACAGAGACATAAAGAGCTCAAGTAAATTATCGAATGGTTCAGTCCCACAAAATGTAGCCTTACATTAAATACAAGTACAGTACCAGGCCATCAAAATATACTCCGAGAAGTCTTGCGATAAAGAGCATTAAAATAAAAACTTTACAGTCTCATAAATTAGCACCACGTTGTTTCAGGATACGCTTCAATGTAGCGATGTGCACAACAATGAAACCACTATTCACTGAGATGCAAACAGAAAAAAGTCTGCGAGACAAGAAGCATACAAACACATCAAGAGGAGCTTTTCTCTATTTAGACAGAATATTCTAAACGTACTTGTAAAAAAAACTAACACAATTTCCTAGATATATACAATTCAAACCATCAGCCAGTCATTTAAGCTTACATAGAATTGTCTTATTATTTTGAGAAAGTTTATAAAAAAAAAGAAGGTACATCATCTTGTTACTGGGTCTTTGCTTTTCTGATGCACATTTTTGGTTAAAGAGCACTTAAAAATGCAAGTTTCTTCCTATAATGCCAATAGATAAATAAATGTCTGAGGCTTAAGACTATAAAATATGTCCAACATTGTCCCCATACAAGTCAAAGTATTAAAAAAAACAAACTAATAAAAAAAATACTTAATTCATATTTTGATTCTCTGAATTCTTTTAAACAAATAAATAAAAACAAGACGAGCCACAGTTCTCTTGACGAGTTCATGTTGTCCGCTCTAAGTTTGTTGGGTCGTACGTGACTTCCTGTGTTAGTCGAAACAAAAAAGATGCAGAGACGTCCAGAAGAGCGGGGGAAGGAGGTGCAGTTGAGCTAAAACTTGGTGATAAGACATGAGGCTAAACTGGGTCAGTGGGAAAGGGACAACAGGTAAAAACAGGTATCGGTGGAGTTCTTGCGTCGTTTCAGGCTACCTGACATTTACTCGAGTCCCCGTGGACCCAGTAGCAGATCTGAGCATATTTGAGGGGTGTTATCCTGACAGCCACGTTGTAATCCTGCTGCATCCCATTCCCATTAACGTCCACCCACTGGTGACCCGAGAAAACCCCAATAATCTTCCTCTTCCACTTCTTCATGCCCGGCTCTTTGAGACGGATGTAAACCCCAGAGCCGCTGGAGCCGGGCTTGGCATCGCAGTGCTGATACAACAAGTCATTGGATTCCTCCGACACGGAGCAGAACCGGTACACCAAGTTACCGGGTCGGTCATCATCAAAGCTGGAGAAGTGAATCCTTCCGGCAGTGAGCTTCTTCACTGAAGGGATAACGCCCAGATCCATGTACTTAACTTTTGGGGCTTTCTTCAACTCGAGAACAGCGTAGTCGTAATCTGCAGCGAGTCCTTCAGAGACACCCTTGAACCAGCCCTTCGGAACCTGGGTCTGTTTGACTCTGGTCCACTTAAAGGAAGGTTTCCTCGACTCCACACTTCGACGACTCCGGCTCTTTCTGTTTTTTCCCATTCCTTTACGGTTCTTTCCTCCGCCATTTTCCTCTGGTTCCCCTGCTTCCTCGTTAGCTCGGTCATCCTTCTTTCTTTTGCCCTTTTCTTTCCCTCCTCTACCTTTGCCTCCCTTTGCTCGTCTGCTCTTCTCCTTCAGAATGCCAACACGTAGCTTCTGAACTCCGTCCAGGTAGTTCTTCCCATCGTGGATGCAATGTGCAGCTGTCAGCACATGCTTAGGTGAAACCAGAACACCAGAACATCCCGTGGAGATCTTCACCGAGGTGGAGAATGGATATTTGGTAGAGAACTGTTTATCAGCAATAGTGAAGCGGGTGTCTGTGCCGTACACCTCTCGTTTGTGGCGGGAGCGAGACGAGGCGTTTTTGGACCAGACGGTCACCTCATTGAGGCCATGCACAGAAACTGAGGTGTACGTGCGCGTGCCATTCTCGTAGACTGTCTCGTAGGAGAGAAACTGCTCCAAGTCGTCCATGGAAGGGGAAGGAAGGTGGCGCTGACACTCGATCCCGCAGGTCCCACTTAGCTCCGGTTCAGGGTGAGCTGAGAAGTTTGGGCTGCTGAGGGGCACGGTGCGCTTCCTCTTCACCAGTGGCACCCTCCATTGTGGCCAGGTGTACTGGTCATTGACGGAGTTCTCCTCTGCTGCTACAGACACTCCCACAGTCAGCACCGTCACTTGAAGCAGGACGTAAAGTGGTATGGGGCCCATTGTTGAGTGGGGCCTGTCTCTGAAATAAAAGAAAAGAAAAGTGAAAATCAGTATTTATTTAATTATGAATTGTGTTCTTTCTGTTGCACCAGTCATAGTAACATTAAATTAAAGTATTGTTTTGTTTTTATGCTATTAGTGCTTAGCATATGTTTTTCTTAGTTCATATCTTAGATCTTGTTACTGTTTTTCTTTTACATGTTATTGTTGGATGGAACTGCACCCTATGTACACAGTTTTGTTCTACCACATGTACCACATGTGGTGCGAATGGCAAATAAAGAAACGCTGGCTCTGACTCTGAAAACTAATTAACAAACAAAGGCACATGAAATGAGCTGCAAATGTATTCACCCCCTTGCAATTCCTTCAGATTTTACAACCTAAATTTTTTTTTTTTTTATTTTCTAAGGGATGGACCAACACAACATGTTCCAGTTTAACAAAATTAATTAGACACAAACTGTTTTAGTTGCTTGTAAAACAGACTAAATTTCAAAGTTGGGCATGCATGTGCATTCAAACGTCTTCATCCAATACTTTGTAGATATGTTTTCCAGCTACAGCAACCTCTTCCATGAGCTTGGCACATCTGAAGGAAGTTTTTGTTTATTGCTTGACTGCATCAGTCTTTAGAACACACTAGAATTTCTAAGTTGGATTCAGGTCTGAGCTTTCGCTCGATAATTCCAGGACTTTTAACTGTTTCCATTTACACCTTTGGAGTGTTGCTCCAGCAGTGTGTTCAGGGTCCTTGTCCTGCTCCATGGTAAACCTCTGTTCCCGTCCCTTGTCCCAAATGTATAAATCTTTTCCCTTTAGGCTACTTGACACTTCTTTCCCTTTATTTGTTTCATCTATAGTTTTTTTTTTTCTTTTTGAACAGTTTCCCAGTGGCTTGTAATGAAAAAAACATTCTCACAGCATGATGCAGCCACCACTGTGCTATACTGTGGCGATAATGTTCTCAACATAATGAAAGATATGTTGTTGTTCTTGATGGCTAGAATGTTTGTTTTCTGACTGCGGCACCTTCTTCCATGTGCATTTTGGCAAATAAGATATATTTTTAAATAAAATTATTTCTTCCTGCCATTCTTCCACAAAGCGCAGCTCTGCTTCTAATGGTCCTGCAGACAGATCCTCCATCCCCCAGCTCCATCGGGGTTATCTTGGGCCCCTATTGTTGCTTCTCTGATTAATGCCCTCCTTGCCTGCTCTGTGTATTTTGATGGATGACCCTCTCTTGGCAGGTTTGCTGTGGTGACAAAATCTTTTCATTTTGCAATAATAGATTAAATTAGTTTGAAAGTCTGATTACCGTAAATTCAAGGTTTGAAGTCTACAAAATAAAATAAAATACAAAGTGGGTGAATATTTTTGCAACCCTCTGTCTCTTTGGACTATTCAATAAACCAAAAAGAACAAAGTAAAAATAATCCAACACCATCATAGCACATGGATCACATCTGATTCCCCTGATTTTTGGGTGTGTGGTTTCTCTTTATTTTGTAAGGACTTATATTTCAGAATGATACATTTTAAACAACTTTGGTGACCTTAAAGTTGTCACCATGTGCTCAATAGCATCACAAGGTTGGATTGTTTTGGACACCAAACTGGTTCCCTTTGGATTGAGGAGGTCCAGAGCAACAGCAGTTCAGCTCTCAGCCACAAGGGGGCAATGTAGTCCTTACATTCAAAGAGACCAGACCAAAGCAGAGTGTGGAAAAAACACACATTAAAGTGTATGAATGCTTGTTAAGAGGTTTATATAAGTCAGCAGCACTTGGTTAGGATGTTTCTGTAGTTCCTGCAGAGCATCTCTGAGGCTGATGCATCAGCTGTGTGGTAAAAGAAGATTGATGCTCTCTAAGTCTTGCTGGAGGCAGCGAGAAAAAGCTTTGAATGAGCTGAGACATTGGCTTGGAGGTTCGCCACAATGGTTAACCTTCTCCCTCTGTAATGACCATATCTGGTTCCTTCGGCTCCACAAGCCTCGCTCCATGCACCAAATGACATCAGAGACTGATGGTTAATGCTTCTTCTGTGTAAATGTTCCTTGTAGTCCTGATAAATGAATAAAACTGGGTGTGTTTTAATAGATTCCACAGACTAGAGGAGTAAGAGAGTTTAGTTTAATCAGCAGGGCTGTGGCAATGAGGTCACGCAGACCATTTCAAACAGGAAAATCAAAGCAGAAGTTTGATTCCAGCTGTTGATTTGACAGTTTTAAAAAGTGGCTGCATTTGTTATGACTGAGAGCTTCTAACTGAATGAGTCATGACATGTGCAGCAGGAGGACAAACTTTCAGGGACGACGGGGGTGGGATTGACCCGAGGGGTCCAAAGACACGCATTCCATTTCCAATGAGATGCTAATGAAGTTTGAAAATGGACCCGCCTGGTTTGGGCGAACTCCCAGGAGGCTCAGCTCGTCCACGTCCATCATCATCTAATGTAAAAAAAATACAAATCCACTTTCTATTTGTGAGATTTTCCTCATTTTTCAAGAACTTCACTGTCAGTCAGTCGACTGGGACGTTTTGGGTTCTTTTTCTGCACAGCATCCAGTTAAACCAGGGGTGTCAAACCCACTTACAAAAGGTGGCCAAAATTAAAACCTTTTTCAAACTAAGGGCCAGTTTCAGAATCTACATTAACTCAAGTCAGATACACAACATCTTTTCTTGGTTGCAGGTTCCTCAACAAGAGTTTGATTGGTCTCATTTGAAAATTTCTCTTGCATTTTCGACATCATAAAGATTACTGAAAAAAAGAAAGTGTTAAATGTATTTTACATTTAAAGTAACATCTTGGGGGGCAGATAAGATGTTAAGGAGGGCCACATTTGGCCCCCGGGCCTTGAGTTTTACACATACAGGTTAAACCAACAGAGTGGCCACCATCTAACCAGCAAACAGCAGATGGTCATAAAGTACATGCCCACAAGCGCCGTAAAACTGCTGGACTGAACAAAAGTACAAAAAAAAAAGACATTTGGTTTGTGTTCAGCATCACAGCCAAGGCCAGGCTTTGACTCAACATCAAGTCTGCACATAATGAGTGGAAACTGATGGGCTGCTATCAGGGGTGGGGGCGGGTTAGTGACAAAAACAGATTTCAACTGCAGTCAGCTGAAGAGGAGGCCTTCATCCCATGGAGGAGATCAAGTGGGAGACTAAAGAACCAACAGATGGCGCCTGGGTCTGTTGTTGAGCATGAGTCCACTTAGACAACTTTCTAAACTTTAGAGAAACTTTGAACTTCAGAGCAACAAATCAGATGTAAGAATTATAAATGATGATATCTAAAGATTGCAATCTGTAGCAGTATCATGATGATAACTCATAAAATAAAATGTTCTGCAAAATGATTATAAAAATATGTAAATATGCATCTTAAATGAGTTTTCCTGCAAAACTGACCTGATGACCAAATCCTGAAAATACTTAAACTCATTCAAAGATCAGGCAGGATGTAAAATCCAAATATTTAAAGTGCAACTGAAGAAATGCTGCAAGAAAATCTGTTTAAAGTTGAAATAACTGACCCAAATAAAATACAAGTGAACAGAACATATTCACAGCTTCCATCAGGAGACCAACCTGCTCGCATCCAATAGATGGATTCCTCCAAATCCTCTGCGTTTGGTTTGTTGTCCTTGGACACCCAGTATGAGTCCAGTGGTGCCAACAAACAGGATCAGAGCATCCCAGACGTGCTGGTGTCAGCAGGGCGACGGCTGCCTTCTCCTCATCACTCCTTCAGAGAGTCTGAGAGGAAGGAGACGCAGCCCAGCTGATGCTGAGGAGGGAGGGAGAACCAGAGGGAGGTGGGAGGGCAGAGGAGCAAATATGAAAGGAACTTTTTTTTTTGGGAGACAAAAGCTGTTCAGAAAAGGGCGGGGCCAAATCCAGCCAAAGTGTGAGTGGTGTGTGTGTGTGTGTGTGTGTGTGTGTGCGTGCGTGCATGTGTGCGTGCATGTGTGTGTGTGTGAAGTTCGAGGTCTCAGATCTTGTTTCAGGCTGCAGCTCAGACAGAAAACATGGAGAGCTCACCTCACTGAGCGGGCCTTCAGCAGACTGGGACAGAACCAGTTTCTGAGTCCATTGTGGGGCATCTGAGCAGAAACATCAGCGGAACTTTTATCCCCCACTCCCCCGAGATGGAGCATGATGGACGTTGTCTGCAGATTGCCTTATGTGTGAACTTTCATGAGCTGTGTGCCCTTTTAAAA
>JARVGV010001153.1:34290362-34302885 GCA_031762435.1 Hypsolebias longignatus | reverse complement strand
AGTTAAGAATCGATTCTTGAGCGTAACGTTCTGGAATCGATAGAATCGATATTTTAATATCGATCCGCACATCACTACAAAACACTAAATTATCATGGGCTTGAGGTGAAGCAGGGTGCTGAAGCAGCACCTATCTAAATATTGTTATATGGGGTCTGTAGTGAGAGGGTGGACACCTGTATAGTATAATTTCTAAGGAGTCCCTTACCTGGGCAGTTAACACCTGTGGCATAGTGCAAAAGGCACCGCAGCATTTTTACGTCATGAGAATATTCTCGGGGGGGGGGGTGGGGGACCTGAAGAGCACCTGCAACTGCTGATCTTTTTATTGAGCTGCCATTGAGAGCAGTCTCACTCATGGGATCTCATTGAAGTACAATGGGTTCTCTGCTTCAAATAAAAAACACAGCTTGTCATCAAGACCACAAAATATATTATTTGTTGCTCCCTGCCCTCCCTGAATGACATCACCAGTTTACGCTTCTGTTGCAGAGTCACAAGCATCACAATGGACTCCACACACCTGCACGCCATTTAATTGAGCTGTTGCTATCAGACAGAAGATGTGGATCCAAGAATACACAAAATCCTGATTCAGAAATGATTTTCCCACAGAAATTTGTAGTATTAAAAAAAATTAACTAGTCCAACAGTGCACTGACCTGCTCTTGGCCTAACAGCTTTTCCCATGCTCCTTGAGATTTATCCGTTTGCATTTATTTATTTATTTATTTAAATCAAGCAAGATTTATTTACATAAATCTAATAGAAAATATAGCCAACCTTAAGGTGTTTTGGGATCAAATAGCTTTAACAATATCAATACAATAATTTAAAAAAACAAAACAAAGCAGTGGTTAATAACCTGATGACGAGGAGTGCCTCAAAGTGTGAAACCATTGTCATCACATACAAATGAATTCCAATGTTTTCTAAAATTTAAACTTTGTAATGCATAATTAATGCAGATCATGATTAAGTTATTTTTATTATGTTTGAGACAAAAGTTTTCAGATCATCTACACCTTCAGTATTGCTGCTGGTAACGGGCAATTGTCCAAACTGTTTTATCTTTGGAAACTTTTATGCAAAAAAGATCCCTATCTCTAATAGAGCTAATATCAGTAATAATAAATGAATTAATAATAAAAACAGCATGGATCCCCACATCACATCTTCAGATGAGTTCCTCCTTGGTTTAACTGCTGTCGTCCTACAGTTTTGTGGGTTCCCTTCAGGTCGGAGGTCAGAAGGTCGGCAGCTGCTCTACAGAGTGGCAGAGAGCAGAACGAGGGGAGGAAAAATCTGAAAGGTGAAGCCAAAATGTTTTTGGTAACCTTCAAGTAGACAGAGATTAGGAACTACTGCCAGTTTGCCTGTCTCATTCGATCCATCACTGAAGCTGTTTCCTGGCATTCATTTTGTGGGGTCAACCTGTCTGTTCCCTCCACTGCTCCTGGTCTGCTGCAGCAGACAGCAGCTCGGTCCTTTGTCTTTTGATGAACCAGCTTCTTTGTGTCACCTACTACAACCTCTGCAGCTGCAGACACATTACAGCACATTAATCTATCCATGTTCTTTTCACCAAGCACTCAAATGAATTGTATGAATGTCTTACTACATCAATCAAGTAAAGAAACCTATAAATGCCAGATGTCACCCCAACTGACTTTTATAAGTATTTCAGAGAACTTAAAACAGTCAAGTCTGTTTTTAGAGAGCATTCAACTACACCTACATACAATTTTATAAAACCTGCTCAACAAACCTAAAACTAAACTCAAAAGTTCACTGTAAAATCTAAGGATTGGGCAACTTCTTAGTACTGTAGTTGACAAACTTCACAAAATGCAACGCACTACTGCCAGCATCAGTAAGAGTTTCCACTTGTTTCTAAGCTTTGTTGCACAGTAATGCACCAAACAGAAACTTGTTTAGGAGTTTTCCGAAGAGGAGGCCTCTGCTTTGTATCTAAAGTGGGGGGAAAAGTTCCAGTCATCTCCACAATGGACCTTCAGTACTGGCTAATCAATTAGAGGAGAAATGCAGTTTCCCTAAACATGCCGAGCCCTGGAGCCACTGTTGTTGTGTGACCTCCTCTACTCTTTAACAGGAGACATGTGGCTGTGACATTGACTGATCAGCTGTGCTGTTTGCACACACACACACACACACACACACACACACACACACACACACACACACACACACACACACACACACACACACACACTGCAGTTCATATGTCCAAATAAATGCGTTGTAGGAAGTTCAATCGTTCTCAATTAATTGGAATAAAGCGACATGTTCTAATTAAAGCCTGAGCCTTAGCATCCGGTAACTGTTGTCTTCAGGCTGTGTTTTAGTGTTGTTTCCTTCCTATTTGAGATTTTTAGGATAGAAACCTTTCCACTGGGAGTTACTGGTGGTAAATGAAAAGATACCTAGCTTTTTTATGTGACACTTTTACGTTTTCCTTTTCTTCACACCGTATGTTCTTCAAATGTTCAACAATGTCTTAAATCCTGTGACTGACGTTTATTTCTACCAGTGGTGTCCTGACAAAGACGTTTGTTTTAAAAGCTTCATAAAAGTGTTATTTTCACTGCCACTGGCACGTGGAGGGGTATTTCCCTAAATAATATGAGTAAATTTAAACATTTGATGGGAATATCCCTGCAGCTGGACCACACACAAAGAAAATCTCAATCCTGTGATGGAGAAATGAACACTGATGGCAGTCAGAACGGAAAAGAAAGATGAGGGGAAAGGGGTTGTTCTGAAGGATGTGGTACTAATAAAGATTCATATTTGGGCAGCTTAAAGGCTTCAAAGGAAAGGTCCTTGGAGACTTTGAGCTCTGGGATCAATGTAAGTCCCAGCCAGGTGATATCAGCATTTGATATGTGGTCAGAAGAAAAAGGCTTGAAAGAACTTGGACTATAACGGTGGTTTTATGTTAAAAAACCCACATTAAACTTTTTAAAGAACAAAGTGTTGGTGTGCTGTTGTGTTGCCATGAATATTATGGTGACTTTCACAACACATTCAAACCAGAAGAGTAAGAAAGAAGTAGAGACCACGGCCTGCAATTTGTCTAATATTTATTTTAAAATGTGTATTTCAGGGGACTCTTCATCACTATTCATGATCGAGGCCACATCGCTTCAATCCTCCAAAACTGGCCAGAAAAAGACATCAAGGTAAACCACGTGTATTATTTGGACTTTTTCGGAGCTACATTCGTTTGTGAGTATAGTACAATCTAAACATGTTAGGGGCTGCCAGAATCTACACTAGACTTGCTTGACTCTACTGGCTCTACAGAGGTAGAAAATTCAACAAAGACCAACAATTCAAAATTTCCAAAGAAATCCATACAAATGTAGAAATCTATAAATCTGTAGATAATCAGAGATGACTCAAAACCAGTAGAAATTAAACTGATCTGTCCGTTAAAAAAAAAAAATGCAGATGATGATTGACAAAATATTAAAGCCCTAACAGTCCTTGAAGGGCTGTATTGCTTTTCATGACACAACAAAGATTACAGTATAATTGTGCATTAAACTATAGCTCAACATCTGTACAATTGTCTCAATTGTAGCCATTTATAAAATTAGTTTTAATTTTGCACATAAGTTAACTAAATGCAAGAAAGGTTTCCTAAATATCACAAAAATGATGAATGCACTTGAAAAATACAGTGGGGAAAAATAAGTATTTGATACACTGTCAGTTTTTTAAGTTTCCCCACCTACAATGAATGGAGAGGTCTGTAATTTTTTTTTATTTGATTTATTTTTTTGACCCAAGGTCATACCAAGGTCTGTAATTTTTATCGTTGGTACACTTAACTGTGAGAGACGCAATCTAAGAAAAAACTCTAGAAAATCACATTGTATGATTTTTAAATTATTCATAAGTATTTTATTGTATGAAATAAGTATCTGATCATCTACCAACCAGCAAAATTTCTGGCTTTTGCAGACCTGTTAGTTTTTCATTAAGAAGCCCTCCCCTCCTATTCTGCACTCATTACCTGTATAAAAGACAAATGTCTACACTCAGTCGATCACACTCCAATCTCTCCACCATGGCCAAGACTAAAGAACTGTCTATGTACACGAGGGACAAAATTGTAGACCTGTACAAGGCTGGGATGGGCTACAGGACAACAGGCAAGCAGCTCGGTGAGAAGGCAATAATTGGTGGTGCAATTACGTATTAGAAAATGGAAAAACCACACTGGGCCTCCATGTAAGATCTCACCTCGTGGGGTAAGGATGATTCTGAGAATGGTCAGTAATCAGCCCAGAACTACACAGGAGGACCTGGTCAATGACTTGAAGAGAGCTGGGACCACAGTCTCTAAGTGGACCATTAGTAACACACATGGTTTAAAGATCCTGCAGGGTACACAATGTCCCCCTGCTCACTCCAGCACATGTCCAGGCCTATTTGAACATTTGGATTATCCATAAGAGGCATGGGAGAATGTCAAGTGGCCAAATGAGACCACTCGCCGTGTTTGGAGGAAAAAGAAGTATGAGAACAACCCTAAGAACACCATCCCAATCATGAAGCATGGGGGGTGGAAACATCATACTTTCAGGGTGCTTTTCTGCAAAGAGGACAGGACAACTGAACCGTGTTGAAGGGAGGATGGATAGGGTCATGTATCGTAAGATTTTGTCCACCCACCTACCTCCCTCAGTAAGAGCACTGAAGATGGGCCATGCTGGGTCTTCCAGCATGACAATGACTCAAAACATATCCAGGGCAACTAAGGAGTGGCTCCGTAAAAGCATTTCAAGGTCCTGGAGCAGCCTAGTCAGTCTCTAGACCTGAACCCTACAGAAAATCTTGGGAGGTTAGCTGAAACTCAATGTTACCCAGCAACAGCCCCAAAAACTGAAAGGTCTGGAGAAGATCTGTGTGGAGGAGTGGGCCAACACCCCTGCTGCTGTGTCTCCAAACCTGGTGAAGAACTGTAGGAAATGTCTGACCTCTGTAACTGCAAGCAAAGGTTTCCAAATATTCAGTTCTGTTTTTCAATTGTATCAAATACTTATTTCATGCAATAAAATGCAAATTAATTGTTTAAAAATAATGTGATTTTAAAAAAATCCTTGGATTCTGTCTCTCACAGTTGAAGTGTGCATGTGATTAAAAATTACAGGTGGAAACTTGCAAAATCAGCAGTGTATCAAATACTTATTTCCCCAGCTGTTTCTTCAATATTGTTGAAACGTGTGCAGGTCATATACTGTATAGGATGACAACATGGGGAGGTATGTCTGGCATGTAAAGTCTACCTGCAGCCCGAGCCACCTGTTCAGAGCTGTCAACAGCAGGACATTTACAGTGCCTCGGTGCTGCTGCTTCTCTGGGGGCTCTTATCAGAACCTCACCTTACTTTCAGCACTTTAGGGGGGAAAGGGCAAATGAGAGCCAAGGCTCTCTGCTGATAAGCCTTATCAGCTTCTGTACCATATTAACAAGTGACAGGTTTTTTAAAAAAGGAAAATCAAGTAGAGATTTTAATTAAAGACACTCTAAACTGGTCAGATTATGGAAGGAACAAGGCTGAGAAAGATCTGAACCAGAGGCATCTGCGTCACAGCAAAGAGGAAAAATGAAACGCTAAATGTTGGGATATTTTTAGTTTCATTCGTCTGCTGCTTCTTTCAGGTGTTCCACAACTGATTCGTTTTGTATGATGAAACCAATCCAGTGCAGGAATTTCTAATTTAACAAGGTTGGCAGCTTGAGAGAGAAAAGCCAAGAGGGCGTAGGACAGCTTGGCTTCTACCGAGGAAAAACATGCATTCACGATTTTGTAGCTTGACGAGCTGGAAGAAGAGTTTGAGAAAATACTGAACAGCTGCTTTGTTTTCAAAATAAATTCATTATGTTCCCATGATCAAAAACCTGTAATAAAAAAAAAATGGAACTGTGATCTCTTCTAATCAAATAAAACAGACAGCTGTGAACTGTACTGACAGTGAAAATGATTGACAGGCTGTGTGTGTGACGGATGGAGAAAGGATCCTTGGACTGGGAGATCTGGGTTGCCACGGCATGGGCATCCCAGTCGGAAAGCTGGCTCTGTACACAGCCTGTGGAGGCATGTCACCACAACAGTGCTTACCTGTCACGCTGGATGTTGGTACAGACAATGAGGTAAGGCTTGACACCTAAATATGAAACTATTATAGACTGCTTACAGAACTATAAGCAGTTCATCCTCATTGGGTTTACATCACAGCAGCCAGGCATGTTGTACTCCTACTAATCTTTGCTGTGGGTCATGTGACCTCCAGAAGAGTAGTAATAGTAGAAGAGTACGTAATCAATACAAGTCGTGATAGGGAAAAACATACTACTTATTGCATGTCTAACACAATTGTCAGGTCCTCTGGGTGGATTCTTCTTTGTTGAAGCATTTTTTTAATTCAAAAGACTTCTTCAGTCTGAGAAACTGCAACAAACTCAGTCTTATAAATAGCACCTTCTCATGGTGGATCAACCAGTTTGATGATGACAGTCAAAACTAGTTGTCCACATGCAAAAGGACGATCGTCAGCCTAAAAATGTTTGTTAGTGCCCTTATGGTTGTTTGCTATGGGTTATCTTCACAAAGATGTCTTCCTTCCTTTGATAGAGAGGAACATTGGTTTGAGAGAGGTGTGAAGGAAGCCATCTTTGTGAAGAGAACCCATCCCCTGAACTGGGATTTGAACTGGGGCGACTAGCTCGCTGAGAGGCTGCAGCTCTACCAACTGCGCCACCATGCCGCCCACCATCAAAACATGACGCACAAAAATATGTAAAACCATTTATCTGGTGTCAAACCCATGTATTTTAACCACACGACAAGAGGCAGTTCATTTTTCTCTCACGTATCTAAAATTGTCCAAAGGTGTCGTTTTTTTCCCCCCTGTCGAACGTTAAAATGCAGTGGATGATGCCCTTGTTCCTAATTCCAAGGTCAGTCAAGGAAAGCAAACCCATTAAAACTTTACAAGCAGGAAACACCCTTTCCATTAGTGATGTAAGCAACTCCACTGATGGATGCCATTTGGGAAAGCACCTCTTCCCTCTGCCAGTCTGTAGAACATTAGCGAACAGAGCGGCAGCTCAGCTTATGGTCTCAGCTCTATGTCCCCCTCCCTGGAGGATCTGGACTCTGGGCAGAGCAGGGTGTGTGTTTTTAGCCCCAAACAGGCTAAAAATAGACTGTGTGCTTCCATTCACACCGAGCTCCCAGCCTGTGTCCACAACTTAGTTTCCACTGACAGAAGCTGTCCTCCACCATCCAAGACACTTTCAGATGACTCCTCTTCATTGTCAGTGGACTGAGGGTGGGAGATAATACACTGGTTAGATAACTTTACTCATTGGCTCAACAAGCTGTGCTATGCAGCAGAAAGACAGTGGAGGACTACTTTGAACAGAACAAACGGAGTGAAGGTGATTTTGAAGTTGAAGTTAAATGTCTGAAAACATTTACTCAATGCCTTCTACTTTGATCTTTTAATTTTCTGCAAAAACAATCTAAATGTCCATAAAAATCACAAGTTGTCATTTCTTTTAAAGCTGACATTAAAACTTCAAAAAATATCATCTTGTAGAATTTGCAGCACTATAATTTCATTTAAGTCTCAACTATGATTTAATCCTAATTTCACATATACAATATGCAACATGAGCTCTGTATCTTTTTCTTGTTTGTGTGTGTTTTGCAGGGAGCCTCAGTACAACCCGTTTTTTTTTTTTTTTTTTTTTTTTAGAGACCCGTTTTTATTTTTATTTTATTTTTTAGATACATTGATTTTCTAATTGTTTCAGGAGTCAACGTTGAACAGGTGCAGTTTTTTTTTAGATATAAATATATTTTATTGATTGCTTTTATTGACAGTATGAAATTCAACCATTTTGGTTCCTGTTTATTAGGAACAAACTGATCTAAAGAAAATAATCATATTGCAAGCAATTTCAAAACCGTTGTGTTGATATAATTTGACATCAGTCTGTTTACTAACTTATTTGTATCAGACTACAGTATATTACTATTTCTATCATAGCATTATTTGATACTGAGACCCAGTTCCCACTGGATGATGACCCCACTGTGCTTTCTACGACCTCCACCACCTAATCTAGAAAACCTCCTTCAGCATGAAGGCAGTTATGATGTTGCACTTTATTTTCCTGAACAGGTTTGCCCTGCTATTTTCAACATTGCCATGATGCTCTTGTGGCCCTCACCACATTCTTCAAGATTCAGTTGCAGCTACAATGCAGCTACAAGCTAGGAGATCCCTCCATAAAGGTAGATGCCACAGGTGTCACATCTGGGCTGGGTTGTTCCCATGATTTTGTCATGATCACATAGTCTAGTGGCCAGCTTGATCAATCCTGCTTCCACTGCTTGATGACCAAGTCTCACCTGTGCTTGCAGGACTCACTGATACTTCACACATGGTGAAACCACTTTGTATGGAAACCATAGGCCTACGGAGATCTATTTTGTTTTACTTGTTGGAAGCCCACTTGTGAAACTCTGCACAAGCCATCCACAATCTGTGTGTTTTTACACACAAATGAAGTCATCAAAAGGTGTGAAGGGAGCCTAAGATGAAGATACTTGTGTACCACTGAGCATGAAACTTCTCAGTAATTTATACTTTTTATAACGCAAAACAATAGGCTTATGAGCTTAGTTGAATTTTGACATTTATGTTCAACAGCAGAAGTTGTCACCTTTGGATAACACCACAAACAGTTGAACTGCTGGATTAAACATTTAGGACAACTTTTGGTACAGTAGCTCTCGCTCACGAATACAAAGTACAGACATACTGTATAATGTTTGAGCTTTTGCTACTTCTAACGATTTACTGCAGCCTGGCTTGCTGTGGTAGACTTTTCCATATTATCCTAAAGAGATGACAAGCTAAATAAGATGTAATTGGGTAAATGGAGTGGCTTTGGGTGTGTACATTTGTCGTGCTTCTGGACCAGCTTCTTATGGAGTCAGGTTTGCCTGCCTGCCCACGTGCATCACTCTGCAACTCCGACTCTAACGGCATGATGGGAGTAGAGCTGGTGGGAGGATGTGAGGCAGTGGTAGCTCTGGCTAATTATTAAAAATGACTGTAATTATGGGATTATCAATGCCCTTGAGTGGGTGTAGGGGTAAATAGAGAGGCAGGCAAACATCCAACAGGGGAGCAGGCAGTTCCATGATCCAAACTTTTTTCTGTTTGTTTCTTCTAGCTAGACTTCCAAACAATTCAACTTTTTGAGACGTTGCTCCATTGAATTGCTCGTATGAGTTGAATGACTCATGGCAACAGCTCTCATTTGAGCATCTTCTGCACTCATTATGAGCTGATCTTCCTTCTGAAGCTTTATTTTCTCGGTACATTGATGATGGACACTGCCACTGGACCACCTGATCAACTGAGGAAATTTTGCTTTCTAATTTTTGTATTGCCTGAAAGTATAATTTTCTTGAATGATTGGGTTGGCCTGTGGAGTGGTCGAAGATAAATCCATGGTGGCCAAGGCCACCACTGGCCACCCCCTGACTCCGCCATTTCTCCTGGTGATGGATACAATTACTCCCTCTGATAGCCAGGATCCATCACTCTGTGCTGCCTCGGACAAGCATAAGAATATAAAATAAATACATAAATAAATAAATAATACCTCTGGTCTTCTACACAGTCTTGCCTACTTGAATATCCTGTATCAAAAACAATTAGGTTTATTTGTGTTGCCTGTTCAATTCTACTCCAGAAAAACACATATTGAAAACTACAAACATTCACTATTCATACCACTCAGTGACGAGGGACATTGGCGTACGTCTTGTTCTTGTTGGAAAGTACATAGGCACATAATGTGGTGAACAAAGAAAGTTATATTTGACTAGTTTTTCTTGTATATTTAGTAAACATTAAATAATACAGTAGTAATGGGCAAGTCATAATTTACACTTTACAAAATATGATTTATTCTAAAAAAAAAAAAAAGGTTCAATACAGAAACAACTGGACTTTATTTGTTACATGAAAACGTTTCGCTCCTCATCCGAGGAGCTTTCTCAATTCAAAGAAACAGATTTGGGAGTGAGGCTTTTTTAAAGGCTAAACACGCACACACCCACACACACACAGTGGCGAATCTTAAACATGTCGATGTTTTAGTCATAATTGGGTTTTGGTGTAGACAACAAATATTAACTTTTATAAAATGACAGTAGTGTAGATCACAGCTTTATTTTGGGTTGAATGGAAACAAAATTTTGTCACTTTTCAATCATTGGGTGTGGCTGTATTAACATGATAAAAAGTAGCCACTTTCTTTGATTATTAATTATTGAGAGGAAATATCAGTGTAAGAGGCAATAAGTAATTTTTGGAAATGTTTAGTCGTGCTTAGAACATTCGTTGTTGATATTTTGATGATGTTAATGCACTCTTCATTGCCACCTAGTGGCACTACATTGGCATTTCATTATTTTGTCAGAACATTTGCTTTTTATTAAAATTAAGTTTTTTTTTTGTTTGTTTTTTTTTTCCCAAAACTAAGAAAGAAAAAAATCTTAAGCATTCTGGACTAGTGTGGCCAGGGCCTATAGGTTACACGCTTACAAAACTATCACCATTAAACCAAATTTTAACATGAATGGCCAATTTGAATGTCTTTTGGCATATTTTTAATCCAAAAATGCTCAATGGGGTATTAAACAAATAGAAGACTATTTTTCAAATAATGACAATCACACTGGGAGTGAATGTAGATTAACAGCAGTTGCTGCTTTTGAGTTTTCTCAAGCCCGAGACGTTTGACACCAGCACCAAATGGCTGCGAGTGGTACTGCATGCTAATAATACACTTCAGAATTTAGTTGGTTTAAATCCTGCTTCCAGCTGCAAACACTGAGTGGTATTAATTTTCTCATCAAGCAAAAGAAAAAGAGAAAAATCTAAAATGTCATTTTTTTATAACATAGTTAGCTTGTTCTCAGTGCCAGAAAACCTGCTAGGTGGAGTTTTGACAATCACGGAAAGTTAAAAGTAATAATTTTAAAAAATCCAACTATCAGCTGCCACTGGTAGTAAAATACGTAAGATAGACAAACAAGGAGGGAGGTTTGCTGCAAACAAACCCTGAAGCAGCTCTTGTTTTTTTGTATCGTGAAAGTTTACCCCGTCGTTTACACTCCCAGAAAGGCTCCGGCTCCAAGAGCGCGGGCAGCCACACTGCGGAGCAAAAACAAAATGTGACATATCTGATTCGTTTGGACTGGGACCTGTAAGGTCCGCAGCAGGAGGATCATGCGTAATAAAAGAAACTGATTGTCACGGCATTCCCCCAACACATGCACACACACGAGCACCAGCACTCCCCCCGGTTTTTGTGAATGAAAGAGCCCTTATAGATCAAACTGCACTAAAACAATCATGCCAGCCAACCTTAAGCATTTTGTTTTTTATAAGTAGACCACTTAGTGTTTCCAATCAGTGGGCATGTTACAGGGATGAAAACCCACTTTTAGAGCACAGATCATCTCAAATCCGAGCTACGGTTAACCACTCAGTATTAAACACATCCCCCGTGCACGACTCAATTCAAAGGGAAGTCAAAAAATCGACAATCTAATGAGGCCTTTATGCTTTCGATCATGCTTTGTAGAATCAGATTAATAAACATTAATTCATTCAGTCATACAAGTTGAACTAAATCGCCCATCTTAACAAAATAAAAAATAACTGGACTGCCTCGCCACGTTCCTCGCTGCAAGGACGCCAGAGTTGGCCAACCGATCGCCGACCGATCCCATCAGCTTCACACAGACTAGCTCCACTAAGAAAGGCATTAAAGGCTACAGTGATTTTCTTTTCTAATCTATGGAAGTGCCTCTATATTCCCATTATGCAATTTGTCGAACATGAATTCAGGTTCTTTTTCTCATATATAAGCTATAGTGAATGGTGAAATTTTTATGTCAGGAGGAGGGGGAAAGTAGTGTCACTCACTAGATAATCGCAAGCATCTTTATATATAATACACATATATATATTTATAGATATATCCTGTTGTTTCTTAATTTGCAAGATAAGCTCTGTGGCAGTCTAGTTATTTTTTTGAAGCATGGCAAACATCGCACAATCAGTGGACGCATATCACATTCACCGATCCGAGCTCATTTTCCGGAGTGTAAGCCCGCGCAAGCATGAAAGGACGGAAAGGAAATCGCAAACACAACAATAAAGAAAAATGCTAACGTAGTTGAGGATTTAAACAAAATAAAGAGCAGATTAGGTTTTGTTGTTTTCTTTCTTGTTTTGATGGGAAGTATTGTTCTTGAACTTGATGTATGTTGATTGAGCCATGTGCAATGCCTTGGTAGAGGAATCATGTTTGTTAAAGAGATTGTTAGAGGGTGGCGTGCGAAAAAGAGGGAAGCCCTCTTTTTTTTTTTTTTTTTTTTTTTTTTTTTTTT
>JARVGV010001153.1:34240430-34251669 GCA_031762435.1 Hypsolebias longignatus | reverse complement strand
CCTCCTGCCTGTAGCTGGACTCATCATTGTTTGTGATGCATCCCACCACAGCTGTATCATCTGCAAACTTTACAATAAAGATAACAGTTTGAATGATATGATTAAAGAACAAATTAAAATCAACTGCTATATATTTTACCAGTATTTTTGTATTTTAGGACAAAATTAGACCAAATTCTTAAGATAATTTACACCAACCACTGACTTATCGGGGCTCACGTGAGTCCTCACTATATCTGTGGAAAATGAACCCAACCTTGAAGTATCAAAACATATTTGCAACTTTATAAATTATTTCAGCGAACATAAATTATGAAAAGCAAATGCATCAAGAAATGTTGCCTGGAAGAGACCTCTCCCTGGAGCCAGGCGAGGAGACGGAGAGAGTCTGGTGGTCCAGCCTGGACTCTTGCGGCTCAGCTCAGGCGGTGTGCTCTGATTACAGCTCCATCACTCTCCTTAACCTCCCTGGTAAGGTCTATTCAAGTGAGTCCAATCGTTGGTCGAACCTCAGACCCAGGAGGAACAAAGCGGGTTCCGTCCTGGCTCTGGAACACTGGACCAGCTCTTTACCCTCACTAGGGTTCTTGAGGGGTCATGGGAGTTTGCCTGTCCAGTCTACATGTGTTTTGTAGACTTGGAGTAGGCATTCTTTGGGGTACACTGTGGGGGCCCGTTGCTATGGACTGTTCAGTCCCTACAAGCGGTGTGAGAGTTGGGTACACATTGCCGGCAGTAAGTCGGACCTCTTCAGGGTGGGAGTTGGACTCCACCAGGGCTGTCCATTGTCACAATTCTGTTCATAACTTTTATGGGCAGAACTTCTCAGTGCAGCCAAGGGGGTGGAGGAAGTCCAGTTCGGTGGCCTCAGGATTCCATCTCTGCTCTTTGCTGATGATGTGGTCCTGTTGGCGTCATCGTGCCGTGATCTTCAGCTCTCACTGGAGCGGTTCACAGCCGAGTGTGAAGCATCTGGGATGAGAATCAGCACCTCCAAATCTGAGGCCATGGTCCTCAGTTGGAAAAAGGTTAATTGTTCTCTTCAGGTCATGGGTGAGGTTCTGCCTCAAGTGGAGGAGTTCAAGTACCGGTATCTCGGGGTTTTGTTCATGAATGAGGGAAGAATGAAGCGTGAGATTGACAGATGGATTGATTGGTGCAGCATCTGCAGCATCAGTGGTGTAGACTGTGCAGGTAGACAGAGTATACCCACTAGAAAAGCTTAATAATCTCAGTATACCTACTTAAAAGTGACATATCATTAGACACGTGTCATTGATATGTTAAACGGCAGTTAAACACTTCCGTAACAATCTATCAGTTTGCAGTGCTTTGCTTTGATAATGTTTTTAATACAAAACAACTGTTGTACAAAATTTGTTGTACATTTATTCAAATACAAGCATCAGAGAAATTTGGAAAAGTTCAATATGCTTAAAAATCAAAATAAATTGACAACATTGTACTAACCAGTGTACTTTGGTTTCTAAACACAGTATACCCACTATAAAAATGTGGATTACACCACTGGTCTGTACTGGTCCGGTGTGGTGAAGAGAGAACTGAGCTGTGAGGCAAAGCTCTCTGTTCATGTTAGTCTGTCTGAGAGAGCTTGAACTCATCCTTCTGGGAAAGTTTTTCACATGAGACATGGAATCTTCATGGCCGTGTCCAGGGCCTCTGATGGTTTTCAGGAGCTGTGGTCTGAAGGTCATTGGTGTCTGTCACAACTACTGAAGGACAACTGAAAAAGGACTCAGCTGACCAGTACAGGTGGTCAGAAGGACTGTAGCTTCTGTGGTTCCAGATGCACTGGAGGAACTTGGAGCGGCCACGGAGAAGGAATAATCAGGTTGTGGCAAACGTTTCTGTGACTCAGAAAAGAAACGCAGGCCTCATCCCCCGGCTATGCTTGGTGAGTTGGAAACTGTCGACCCAGACTGGGGAAACTGTGGCATGGCTCCAGGGGTGGACGAAACATGTCTCCTGAGGTTCGGTTGGCATTCCATTGAAAAAAAAAAAAAAGATTGAAATTGAAAAATTTGTCAAATTTGATTGTACTGTATTTTATTTTTATCTTTTCTCCACATTGGAGTTGCCAAATGTGCTTCCTGTTTCTTCGATTTGACATTTTTTTTAAATGTTTCCTCATTTCCCCATGGCTTGAGTGGTGCAGGCAATCATAAGTTTAATGAGCAGGGGTCCACGACCTGCGGCTCTGAGCTGAAAGAAACTGAGCAAGAGAACTGTCATTCTAAATGAAAGTTGTTGTTTTTTTTTTTGGCGGGGGGGTGGGGGGTTGTCAAAGCTACAAAGAACTGCAGAGAAAAGCAAAGAGGCATGAGCTAAAACGAGCATTAAGTAGAATCTAAACGTAGCAAAACAATGGCTAAAATTTACCAGACATTAACTAAAAGTACAAAAGCTTCAAAAAGTTCAGCTAAAACCCTAAAAACTAACAAAAGGATGAATGGGAGCAAAAAAGTAATTAAAAAAATATAGCACAATAAGACAAAAATAGATCAAGTACTCTGAATTTAAAAAAGTTTTTTTTTTAAAAGGAACTGAAGATTAACTCTAAATTGTCTCTTGGTGTGAGAGAGAGTGAATGGTTGTTTGTCTCTATGTGTCCCTGTGATGGACTGGAGACCTGTCCAGGGTGTCCCCCACCTCTCACACAGTGTCTGCTGGACATGGGCACCATCAACCCACAATAGAAAAAGCGGGTAAAGGTGATGGATGGATGTTTCTAGCTGTTTGTTGAACTCTTTATTTGTATTTTTACTCTATGCTAACTGGACCACCTCAAATAAACTTATTGTCATCACCTTTTTCATGAACACAAACACTCCCAGCCTAATATCCAGGGTGTGGTAGTACGTGTACTTCTTATCAGCACAGTTTGTGTGTTTGTTCATTTGTTAAGCACAGTCACCTCCCAGTCGCAGACGACCTCTGTGACCGGCTGCTCAAACTTTACATCCTCATGACCTCATTTAGGTTCCCAACAAACAACACCTGTTTTGTCAGATTTGTGACAGTCAGGATCTGCCTCCCCCTTGGAGAAAATCTATCAGTGCGTCTGTTTAGCCGTCTCTTCCACTCATCTTTTTGTCATTTTCCTCTCTCACGTGCACACACACCCTGCTGAGCAACCAGTCAACCTCCTCTCCTCACCGCTCCCGAAGTTTGTCTCTTTTGTTTTTATTTAGTACTGATCGTCATGACAACAGGAAAGTTAATAAAGGAGGATTATATTGTTCCGACACTTCTTTGCTGTTTAATGCTGTAAAATCAATGGATGGAGGTGAGATGTTTCAGTCAGGGCCTGACTTCTGCAGCTTACTTCCTGTTAGGTGTAAATGTCCTGCAGAGGGCGATGTAGTACATTATCTGAGCAAAGAGCATCCATCATCTTTTACTGCTTCTTCCTTTTCAGGTCATGATGGGGGTCACTGGTGTCCATATCCAGCAGTCACTGTGCGAGAGGTGGGGGACCTGGACAGGTCTCCAGTCCATCACAGGGACACATAGAGGCAAACACAATTTAGAGTTACCAATCAGTCTAACATGCATGGTTTTGGTCTGTGGGAGGAAACTGGACCTGGAGAAAACCCACACATGCACAGAGAGAACATGCAAACTCCACCCAGAAAGGCCCCAGTCCAGGATTTGATCTGGCAACCTTCTCACTAAGAGGCACCAGCTCTACCGTTGCTCCACCATGCCACCTTGAGCAAAGACCATGAATGTTTCTGTTGTCACCTTTTCCAAATGGTTTTACTGTATTTGAATATTTCTGCTGCATGTTCAGTTATTGCCTCAGTACAAACACTATTAATAACATGTTTATTTTACTACCAACATTTCCCTCCAGTCTTCTTATAAATAAAACTGAAGCCTTGAATCTTTTGTTTTTCCTGCTGTTCACTGGAAGGAACTTTTATAAGACACATGTTCAGTACATTGATGTGTTAGAGAGGTTCATATTCTCACGCTGTAAAAATCAGTTTGGTTCTCCAGAATGCCAACTGTTTTATTGATCTGTGTTTCATTTAGCCTCTTTTTGTTGAGACTGATTTGTGCTCCTCCACAGTTTTAGGTTTTGTCTCCAAGCTGCACAGTGGAGCAGTGGATCAGTACTGTCGCCTCACAGCGAGCAGATCCTGGGTTTGAGAAGAAGATAAAAATGTTTCTTTATTTTTCTGGGGAAAAAAAAACAACAACCTTGGAGCGTTTGTAACCAAACATACACAAAGATCTAATCCTTGACAAGTTAAGAAAGTGTGAAGAATTGCACTGAAGGTCTTGAATACCTGTTCTGAATACCTAACAGCAGCTGTTTGAGTTGGAAGGCGCTACAGTTATCTGCCAGATGATTGTTTAGGCTTCAAGGACTCTCTGAGCACCTGTGAAGCTCTGTTCTGGCCACCTAAAACGTCGAAGCACATCGATCGCTGAGAGAAACCTGAAAACATGAGAGGAATGCAGGCAGCATGCAACTTTCTTACACTGCTTTGAAATAAACTTGTTTGTGATGTGAAAGAGTCGCTGCACAAAAACTCAATTAAAGGACAAATGCGTGTCTCTCCCCCACCTTTCAGGAGTACTAACCTTGGCTTGGTCTGCTCCAGACGTACAGAACAGAACTTCGTCAAACAAGTTCCCTGTGGCTGGAGACACCATGACAGAGCAGGGTGGAGAGACGAACGCTGCCATGCTTCTACGTTTCCTTCTAGTCCAGAATTCTTATTTTGCTTCAAGATATTTTTAAGGTGAATAAATATTTTTGATTTTTCTTTTCTGTCATTTTTCCTGATATACATAATAAAGCAAAAAAGTTCAGAAAAAAAAGCACTGTGCATTTAAAGTGGTAGCTCAGATCTTTTGCACAGGGTTCCATGGAGAATTTACGAATAAATAATATCTCACCTACTGCAGATAGCTTTTTATGTAGCCTTTTTCTCTGACTTTTAACGCAGTGTGATTTGATTTAGTATTTATTGTTCTGTGATTTTATGTTTTTCTGTTGATGCATTTAATTTTTGGTATTATTTTTCATGAAATTGCTGCCATTGATTTTCATTGTTAAGCACTTTGGTAACAGCTGCTGCTTATAAATGTGCTTTATGAATAAATTTCACTTGACTTGACTTGGCTTACTTTGGAGAAACGTGCATTGTTTGTGACTGGAATGACGAGCTAACGGTTAGTGTGGGTTTGACAACGACCAAAGTGCTGTCTTAAAAGATATCGAGTTTCAAAAAATGTCATAGTAGTTCATGTGAATGCTAATTTACAAACTTTCACACTGACATCAATTTTACATGGTTATTTAATTCTATTAAGTCTGGGTGTCTATGAGCATAAAGCAGCACTGATGGCAGCGCTGGCACATAGCTGTAGCACTTCCTGTGCATCCCAGAGCCCTTTTGGCAGGGATATCATAATACAGTATATATGTTTATAAAACAGCATTTATGTGAATTATTATAAAATCTTTGAGAGTGATACAGTCAATTTTTCTCTCTGACCTGCTGTTAGCTCATCAATCTATCATTCGATTGAGGTAATTTAAGAAACAATATTCAGCGGGTTAGAAACTTAATGTTTATAACATTTACACAGACTTTAAAAAATCTGAACTATCCCCTAAAATGGACAAGTGTTCCCAAGCTGGAGTTTAGAGAAAACCTGGCGGATAGTTCACTGAATCATCTGACTTTTTTTTGACACCTTTTAGTGCCTGTTTTTATTTTTCATTAATCTTTATTTATATGGGTAGTTCCACTGAGCCACGAGGACTTGTGGTAAATCTATAAATATCGACATTACAAAATGTATTTTTACAGTTTCACATCTCAGCCCTGAGTCAGGCCCACATATTCTTGATTGTGTTTTAAAATAGGAATAGGCTAAAATCAGCTGCTCAGTTCAAAATCAGTCCAAATCTACTTCACCCTTCAAGGACTGAGAAGCAAAAGGAGCTAAAAGGAAGGAGCAGGACACCTAAAAGCACACAGCATGTATTAAAATATCTTATATAAATTAGATTTGTAGGATGAAACGGTGACCTTCATGTCTTCAGCACAGTCAGTGCTCTGCCCGGCTGGTAGACTAGATGAGGACCATTAGCAGGAAGCCACCTCAGCACTGCAGCATCCTACTGTTCAGCCATCCTGGTGAATTATTCTGTACGTAACTCAAAGAGACGTCTCTGTGTCGCAGACGGCCCGTGAAGCTTGCACGTCGCACAGGTTTTAGCCTAAGAGGCAGTGGTGGGTGCAGGTTTCCAACAGCCTGTTGTTTCTCAGGCGGGTACCATGCAGATACCAAGCAGCAGCGCCAAAGTCTTGACAACTTTTCCATAATTAGACGAGGCCCTGCACGCAGCGCCGAGATTCTCGCACCGAAATCTAACGTGACATGTGTGATCACGACCCAAAGTCGCGTTTAATTAATTTTGGTTTCCACACAATGCGCACAGACTTCATTCCCTGCTCATCTCATCATGGGGAAGAAATAGCATCATACTAGAACACGCCATTTTTTTTTTTTCTGCATTTTTGAGATAATACATTTCTGGTAAAGTGTGAGATTCACAAATTCATCATTTGGGAGTTTTAAGTTTTTGCTTCATTATGATAAAGACACTTCAGCTGTGTAAGAAACAGAGAGTTATTATTTCTCTGTTGTCTGCGCTACGATGCCTTTAGCTGTTTGCATGTCTTTGCCGCCTTTTTGAACGAAGGCACTCGCCAGCCAGACTTGTGCTTATTATTCTGCTGTAAGCTCCAGCTGGATCAAGAGATGCTGAAAATATGACAAGCAAGTCATTTGCATGTGACCTAAATCACTCGTTTCTTCTCCACCATACAAACACATCATAACAAAGACAGAAAATGTAAAACAATCTTAAATTTTCAAACTTGACACCTTTCAAGTTGGGACATGATTAGAAGGCTTTAATAACTTCAGGCATTGTTTTTATATTGCAGTGTTTGAAGGGAGATGTCTGAATGTTTGCCTGAGTTGGACAATGTGACATCCACCCAGCCAAAAATCCATCCATCCATTATGTTTACCCGCTTCTTCCTTTCCAGGTCCTGGGGGTCGCTGGTGCACATGTCCAGCTGCAGGATTATGGGTTACCAAGATTGTTTTATGATCAAGTCAGTCTTTGTTTAACCAAAGTAAGATATGCCATTGTGGGATTTTGCCCATCCAGTGTTTTGTGGACTTGGAGAAGGCTTTTGATTGTGTTCCTCAGGGTACACTGTGGGGGGTGCTCCGTGAGTATGGGATTGGGGGCATGTTGCTATGGGCTGTTCGGTCCCTATACAAGAGGTGTGAGAGTTTGGTAAGTTTGGATTTGGTCATTTGGTAAGTCAGACCCCTTCAGGGTGGGAGTTGGACTCTGCCAGGGCTGCCCGTTGTCACTGATTCTGTCCATAACCTTTATGGACAGAATTTCTCAGTGCAGCCAGTTGGCCTCAGGATTCCATCTCTACTCTTTGCAGATGATGTGGTCCTGTTAACGTCATTGTGCTGTGATCTCCAGCTCTCACTGGAGCTGTTCCCAGCAGAGTGTGAAGTCGCTGGGATGAGGATCAGCACCTCCAAATCTGAGGCCATGGTCCTCAGTCAGAAAAGGGTGGATTGTTCTCTCCAGGTCGAGGGTGAGGTTCTGCCTCAAGTGGAGGAGTTCAAGTATCTCAGGGTTTTATTCATGAGTGAGAGAAGAATGGAGCGTGAGATTGACAGATGGATTGGTGCAGCATCTGCAGTATTGTGGACTCTGTACCAGTCCGTTGTGGTGAAGAGGGAGCTGAGCTTTAAGACAAAGCTTTCTGTTTAACAGTCAGTCTATGTTCCTACCCTCACCTATGGTCATGAGTTCTGGGTAGTGACCAAAAGAATGAGATTGTGGATACAGGCAGTTGAAATGAGTTTCCTCTGCAGGGTAGCTGGACTCTCCCTTAGAGATAAGGTGAGAAGTTCAGTTATCTGGGAGGGACTCAAAGTAGAACCACTGCTCCTCCACATCGAGAGGAGCCAGTTGAGTTTGTTCGGGCATCTGGTAAGAATTCTCCCTGGACACCTCCCTAGGGAGGTGCTTCAGGCATGTCTGACTGAGAGGAGACCCCGGGAAAGACCCAGGACATGCTGGAGAGACTTTGTTTCTTGATTGGCCTGGGAACAACTTGGGGTTCCCCCATTAGAGCTGGAAGAGGTGGTGGTGGAAAGAGATATCGGGGTCTCCCTGCTCAAGTTGCTTCCCCTGATACCTGACTTCAGACCAAGCAGAAGATGATAGATGGAAGATCTACCTTCGCATCTTGAACACAAAGGTGAGCTTGGTTCTTGGTGCAGGTTGGACTCTGCTAGGCCTGTTCCTTGTCTTAGATCCTGTTTGTGGTGTTCATGGACGAGATCTTAATCCACAGAAGAGGGGGTCTAGTTTGGGAAGCTCGCAGTCCCGTCTCTGCTTTAACGATGATGAGATTTTGTTTGTGTCTTCCAGCCATGACTTCACCTTGCCCTGGTGTGGTTTTCCACTGAGTGGGTTACAACCAAGGTGAGAATCAGGTCTTTGAATTACAAGGTCATGGTTCTCAACTGGAAAAAGGTGGAATGATCTGTCAGGGTCAGTGGCAAGTCCCTGGCTCAAGTGGAGGAGTTCAGTCGTGTTCAGCACTGATTGGAGCAGGAGATCAGCCTACGGATTGGGCCTTCATCTACAGCAATGAGAGCATTACTCCACAGATCACAAGCAGCTGAAGTGATATTTCTCTGTAATGTGGTCAGTTTCATACTTAGGAAAGGAGCTCTATCATCCAAGACGAACTCAGAGTAGAACTTCTGCTGACCTGGTTTGGGCATTTGGACATCCTGGATGCCTCCCTTTAGTTTTTTCAGGCACATCCCTGGAGAAGTCAAGGCAGACCCAGAACACAATGTAGAGGTTATACAAGTACCGGTACAGGTATATCCTCTTAGACCTGGGAGAGCGTTAGGAACCCTGAAGAAGACCAGAAGAGTGTCGTAGGGAAAGAGATTCCTGGATTTTTCTCCTGAACTTGTAATTATAATACAACCACACATAAGAGGAGGAAAATTATAGAAGGACAAAGTTTTCACTTTTTTTTTGTGGAGAAAATGTTAAATTATCTAGTACTCTATTTTTAAAAAGACTAACCATTTAATGTTTATCATTTCATGTACAGTATTTCTCTGGTATTGAGAATACAAGGTTCAACATAAAGGCGAAATATATTTTAGAGACTTACCAAGGTGTTCAAACAGCTGCAAATATATTTCTTGTGATAAAGCATTTAAAAAGTTATATTTTAGTGGTTTGATGCTATTGATTTGTAGATATTTTTTCAGTGAGCGTGAACCCGTTCCAAGGTAAACAGCACTTGATAACAAAGAAAGGTAAGCCCACCAACACTCTCGATGCTCTCATGACCAGTTTAATATGCACGTGGTGCACGATTGGCTGACATCACATTCAACACGCATGCATTTTAACAATATGAACATGCATGTATTTTTGGGGGGAGCAGGCCTTTGCAATTGTTCTTTTGATCTTCATTAATTCTGTAATTGTTTGCCGCCAGTGATTTGCTGCCAAATTTTGTAAACATCAAAGCTTTTTTGTCTTTTCTCTAGAACCAGACACAGCCCATTAAATTTACATGCATATTGCATCTTGAGCTCAATAAGTTGTCTAATTAATTGTGAGAGGCAGCAACAGCTTCTGGTTGTTATGGGTATAGATAGTAGGTAGTGCCTTTTAGCTTGTGTGGTTATTGTGCCTGTCCTGTTGTGTTGATGCAGCGCTAGGTGAGGACAGAGGGGTGGATGTCATGGTAATGCAGAGCTCTCCGACTCTAAATGGCCACATCCTCTTTGATGTGGTCAGCCCAAGTGATGTTGTCCTTTTTATCAGTTGTGGCATGTAAATCTGCCTGCTGTGTTATCTCCTTACCTGCTCAAGTGTCCACCTGAGTTCATCCACCTGATGGATGGATCAAAGACCCTATGAAGGCTCGGTTTCTTTTCGAACAAACATTAGGTCTCACCTTGTCTGAGCTGTCAGTAAGTGAATTCAGAAGCTGCTAACAAACTTTTTGACATTTCCTGGAAATAATCAGTGGCTCTTCCACTGAATAACTTTTGGAATCAAACTAGTTCAAAATGGCTGAAACAGCCAACTTACTTTAAACACACTAAATTATAATCGTTCAGTTTTAAAGATACTGAACTAAAATTTGGTAGCAGTCATTCACAACACAAGTTCAAGAGCTGATTTTTGTGTCAGTAATGAGAAAAAAAATCTTCTTGCAAAGGTCTAAACCAGGGGTCTGCAACCTGCGGCTCTGGTGCCACATGTGGCTCTTTAGTCCACATCAGTGGCTCTTTGAAGCTTTGACCAAAACTTAATGAATTTTAATTGTATTAATTTTTATACCCACCATAGTAAAGGCTTTTTGTGGCTGTTTTAGCACGATAACTACTAGTAAGATAAGAAATGTATTGATTTGGCAGGAAATTGTTGAAATAGTGGGTTTCTGATGGCTGCTCTCTTCTTCATGGGTCACTACTTGCATTAAAGATTTGGCCACTTGTTTTACACCAGATGCTCTTCCTGCTGCAGCCTGGGCTTGAACCCACAGCCTCAGGATTGCAAGATGGCGGCACTGACCACCGAGCTACTGCAGCCCCGCTTGATACTTATTTATTACTCCTCACATAGGCCTGCAGAGTTCAGTGTTTTAATCTTCATGGAAATTGGTATAAACTATAATTATTTTCCTTCTTTAGATGATATGGTGTTTTTTGTCTTGAAATGTAAAAATATATTTTAAAAAAAGTTAAAATTCATGTTGTGATTTTAGTTTTACAATGTCAACCCAATGGCCAGAAAAGCCGCCCTCCATCAAATTCACTGGCCCATGGGCCATCAGTTGATAAACACAGCAGGTTTTGTGGCTTCAGACACGTTTTATTTAGAGAGTGTAGGGGCAGAAATGGCTCTTTTGATCAAAAGGTTGCAGACCTCTGGTCTACACCCTGAGATACATCTTGACCTGCACACAACCTGTACAGGGAAATAACTCTTGAACCTCCCAGTGGTTCCAGCTGCTCTGTGAGTTTTACTGGAAGAGAAGAGGAATGTAAGCTTCCAATGATTTGAGGTTAACACACATGTTATTTATATATATATATTGAT
>JARVGV010001153.1:34195424-34209540 GCA_031762435.1 Hypsolebias longignatus | reverse complement strand
TGGATGGATGGATGGATGGATGGATGGATGGATGGATGGATGGATGGATGGATGGATGGATGGATGGATGGATTTTGTAATTCATGCAGTGTTTTTTTTCTTATTGTTTTACACTGATGCCAGTGTGGTAAAACATGAGCTGTTGCATTGAATTGTGTGGGTTTCAAGCAGTAACAGTCAGCTGTAGCATTTCTGGTTCACTGGGGTTAACTGTGTCGATTATTTATTTCACAACATTTTTGCTGAGCTACACAACATGATACAATATTTATTAGCACATCAGTCAGGTTATAAATAAATTCTGATTTTCCAAACTGAGGTCCTTCAAAAAGCAATCTTCAGCAAGTAAGATATTGGTTGTTTGTAACACAAATGCTTGGTTGAGAAAACAGTGACAAGCTAAACAAAAGCTCTCATGCATAAGTGTAAGAATTTATCATCAGTCAGTGTAGCACTCTATCACACCAGTATGACATTTTTTGAGAAAATGTCTGTCTTAAGGCCTAAAAAAACAATATAAAACATGTTGTTGTTTGGCTAGCCATTAGACTGGTCTGGAAGAAGTCTTTTCTCCATGCTCCGCTCTCTGTTGTCAACATATTCACAGATTGCTCTTAAAAAAATGCTCAGACTATCCTTTTAGTTGGAAAAATATGTTCTTGATCACATTTTGATGCATATCTGTAAACAGCTGTAATATGTTGACTGGTTGTTGCTTGAATGTTCTTTACTCATTTGGTTTGATTTCAAAAAAGGATCAGAAAAGCTAATCCTGAATTAAATTATAACTGTCTTGTCTGATTTATGTAGAAAATACAGCTCACACTTCTGATGTATTTCAACTGAAGGTGTCCCTGTCATGGAGGCAATGCATGTGAAACTTTGACCTTTGACCTTTGATAACCACAAATATGACCACAGCTTGGACCGTCTGCAAGTGTCTGTGCAAAGAGTGTGTCTGTTTCTTCTCGTGCATCTGTGTTAGTGTGTGTTCAAATGTGTTTCAATGGATTATGACTGGGGCACTGGGATGTGCGTGTCCTTGATCGTGTGCACGTGTACTGTATTTGTATGTGTGTGGGTGTGTGTGAGCGGCAGCGCGTGTTGAACATGTGCTGGCGTTCTCAGAGGAACAGCAGGGCTCTAATAAGGACTAGTCCTGGATGGCAGCTGGTAAACTCTGTCCTCAGAATAGGTGTCTATTATTCATACACAAAGAAATGCAAATTAGTCCCAGTGCCAAGTGGACTCTGAAAACCGATCCACATGGCACGCTCCCTCATTCCGTGCACAGGGAGAGTTACACCACAATGCAACTTTCCTCAATCAAAAGAAAAGAAAAACAACCAGGGTTGATGACAAGGCCCACCCGCACAGCTGTTTTGTTTGTGCCGCAGCGCACGAGTGACTGTCTTTCTGAGAGTTTAAACACGTGTTAGGTTTTTTTTGTTTTGTTTTTTTTTGCTTTGACAACCAAAAGTCTAAGAGGAAAGTGGTAATGAGTGCACACGCATGCACACACAAGCAGGCTTACAAGCACTTCATCATAAAACTCTACCTGAGAGCCAAGTGCTGAGTTCCTCCTCCTGACCTCACTACTGTGCTTGCATTAGTTTATATCTCACCGTTCTTTTAGATTAACCACAGCCCTGCAGAGGTGACAGAGACATTTTACTGAAATGTTGTTGTTGTTGTTGTTTCTAACAATCCAGCTTCAGTCCCTCAGCTCAGTGTTCAAGTTTAAACACATTTCAAATGTGCATTTTTCCTGTTAGGTCAAGTTATGCCACATTTCAAGCTCCATTCAAATATTTTTGCTGCTTATATGATAAAAGTGTTTCTATTCTATATTAACAATAGAAAGTCTTAAGAACAACTTTATATGTCTTCAAAGTTGTGTTTCATGTGGTTTGTATATATTTTTGTGAAATTCAGGAACATTAAGTTCAAAACAAAATGAATTTGTTGCTTTTCAGTGAATCATTGTAGGGGTTTTTTAATTTGCTCAAAACAACATAAATGTCAGTTTTGTAAGACTAATATAAGTAATTAAAAAAAACTATTTTATAACCAATTTCTTCCTCAGTGTTTTGTTTTGACATTTTGACATCTCATAGTCATATTGTTTTATCTCATACTTACCGTTTTATCACTGCACACTACAAGTTGCCGAGAACAAAACAGCTGAAAACCTTCTCCTTATCCTGGTCCTGTCACTGTTCAGCTCTTTTTGTTTGAGTACGTATTAACTGGGAGGACACTTTAAACAAAATTAAGAAAAATAAACTCCAGTTATTGTATTTATTTATTTATTTTAGCCAAGCTATGACTGTTCTTTTTTTAATGTGTTTTTAATGTTGAATTTCTTGCTACCTACTGGCACAACATGGGTATAATGCATGGACAGAGGAGAAAGCATTGGTTTAAAGCAATAATGAAGTAGACAGGGACAAAAGCTTGCTACATATTTCAGAAGACAAATAAATTTCTTCTCACTCACATATTTGTGAGACTTTCTTTTTCTTGAGAGCATTTTATACACTTATTAGAGACTGTAGCCAGAACTGCTGGTAAGCCCTTCTACTGCAAACGGAGGGATGTGTCCCTACGCTGCCGAGTCGAGGTGCACTCCCTGTAGATCAGCACAGCCATGAAGAGTTGCCTGTGTTTCTGCACTGTTAACTAAAACAGTGCTATCACCAGATTTACTTGACCATTTTTACAAGTCTTGCTGGAACAGTTAGAAAGACGGTTGTATTCTCTAACAGTCTTGGCCAGTTGCTCCTCAGTAGAACAGATGAATCAGAATGAGAGCAGCGTAGTAGTTCAGCTGAAAAACTGAAAACTTATTTTGTACATTCTGGACTAGGACTCCAGGTACTGTGCTCAAGAGATAGTCTACGGGTATGGTGGAACTCTAGGAGCTGAAAGTTGGAGAGTAGACAGGCCAACATAGAAGACTGAGTAAAATTAAACTTGTTGATTTGGTTCTTGCAGCTGTAGATGAGTTCCCAACAGGACGAGATACTCAGGAGAAGACAAAGAACAGGTCATCCAAGAAAGCCCACGAGGATGCTGCAGACAGCAGGTAAGTCAAACAATCTTATTAGTAATCTCAGGTGCAAAGAATACTCAGTAAAGGGCAAGGGTTGTTAGTCAATCACTGGAAGGGAATCAATGGTCCAACAATGAATCCTGGTTTCACTCAGCCTTATGTAATGGTGTAATCAGCTGTCATGGGAGACAGCATCAGCGCCACCTACTCATAATGCCTGCAGTAATGGGAATGGGAGACGGGGGGGACACCGTTTTCAACTTTTCGATATTACAACATTTTTAAAGTTTATAATGCATTTATTTTAAATGTTTTGCTTCAGTTTGTCAGTGGATATACCAGCTCCACTGATGGGTCATCTCTTGCGGTGACACTGATGCAAAGTTGCACAATACTACTGGTGATATACACGTCTGTGAAAGCTCAAAAACTGGGTCAGAGTTCGCTTTTGACAAAAATAAATTAAAAGTTTTGGCTGATGGTGCAAATAAGAGATTTGTTATTCAATATAAAACAATATTGGTTTGATATTCTGGACGGACGCTAAAAAATGTGCTCACTGGAGCAAAGAGTCAGAGTCGCTCTGTAATTTTGTTCTCTGCGTGAGAGCTGTCAGGCTCTAGGTGTTAGGAAGCAGGAAGCCCATGATAGCTATTTGGAACATGGTGCTGTATAGAAAATGATTTCAGTATCCCGGGACTGGCATGAATAGGTACCCTGTCAGATGCAGCACTGACAGTGACCCAGTGCGAGGCCGGTCAGACATCAAAGGATGCCAGCTGTTTCCTCAAACTGAGGGGGCTGGAAGGAACGAACAAGTAGTGCTGGAGAGGAAGACTGAGATGACACATTGGATCTTCTGGAGTATCACTTTGTGTAATTGGTGAGTGGCGGGTATTCATGCGCTCCGGGAGAAATAGAGGAAGAATACTCCACACGGACTTCAATGAGACTTCAGTAATTACTTATTACTGCCCATATGGATGAGATGGGCCATGAGAGGACTTGAGGTGCGCCCGGCGCTTCATCCATCTGAAAACCACCTCCGGAGTGACTTCAAGAACATCTCATAATGCTTCAAGACAAAAGTCTCATTACAGGTAATTATGGATTGCCTATATTGCCTAACCCCCACCAATGTCTCTACCCTTCCTGCAAAGCCCACTGCCTCATCTTCACTACTTTTATCCTCTCATTCAACAGAAGAATCAGCCAAGGAGAGGGAAACAGGGCTGGAGAGGAGGGAGGGAAGGGGGCTATTACCTGGGAGCAGACACTGATCACGGCCACTGACGCTTTACTGCACTTCTATTCATGTGGAGTGGCTCACTTGTGGGCAGCAATTACCGACCGAATGATCCAAACTGGGGCTAGTGATGAAGGGGCTGGACTGACTGAGTGCCTGGCTGCACCATCCTCCTTTGCATGGGGGCTATGTTCTGTCCTGTGCTTTTAAACAGAGCAGAAGAAACAATACATATGGGATGGTTTAAGCACTCTACATGTGTGAAAATACTTTTCCCCAGTGGAGACAATTCTCAGTTAACAAAGTTCAAAGTGAGAATTCATGTCTGTTAAAGAGGGTTCTGTGGTAAAATTATGAACAATGCTGTTTAATCTGTTGTGGATAATGAACGGAACAACTTCTGTTAAGGTAATTTAGTTCTTACAAGAATGATGAGCTAATGGTTGTTCTGAATGCAGTCAAAGCCAAAGTGGATTAAAAAGATCTCCAATCTAAAAATGTCAAAGTGTCTCTTGTGAAGTCTACTTTTCAAACCTTTACATTACCATCAGTTTTACTTTAAATAGCTTTTTACAAATATTTTTATGGTGAATTGCTAGTGCTGATATATGCAGAATCTAGTTGCAGCACCTTCTGTGCAGTATGTGGGGGGCTCCTGGTAGGAACATTGTAATATATCTGCTGGAATAACTATGCAATGATAAACTTACTGCAACATGTTCATAACCATGTTTGGATAAACAACCAAAAAGTTTATAAAACTGGAATTTGAATTGTTAGTTGTTTTTTTCTTCTAGTTTGGTATTCAGGTCAAAGCTCAACATGCATGATTTGTTTAATGTTTTGTTTGCCAGCATAAAAAGGTTTACATTAAAATGCCAATCATCAATGAAATTGGATTGCATCCACGTTTCAGAATATTATCTGCAGTCAGCACAAACCAAACATCCTGCAGTTCCCTTCCTAAGCTGACCAGTACGCACGGCGCTCTGCCCTCTCACTGGAAGATCAACGTGGTGCTGGTGCAACAGGCAGGACTGTCATCCACAGATCACAGGCAACAATAGCTCCTTCCCCAGTCGCCTTTGAGCATGTCACTGTGGGAACAGCATAATCAACCCCATGTCACCACCAGCTGCTCCATCAGGACAACATTAGAATAAACAACAGGCAGGGAAGAAGTGTAGGAACAAACAGAGGGGACAAGTGGGCAGGGAAGGCTTGCCCTGCCATCCGCCAGTGGAAAGATGATATGGTTTTGGGTTATTTGGACCAGTGTCAGAACTGTGCTCCATCTGTGTCCGCCATCAGATGAAAAGGCAGGAGCTAAACGAGCCAGGCGCTGAAGGAGGGGAGTGGTCTGAGGAGCCTCCACTGTTTATTAGTGTGGTGGTCCCAGGACTTTAGCACAACCTGGTCATGCTATGCTAAGAAGAAGGAAAAAAAAAAACTGAGGTTATAATTTAAAATTATCTAACAGTGGCTTCAGAAAGTAGTAAGAGACCCTTAATTTTTTGCAAAACTTATGTAGTATTCCTTTTTTTCTCAGTATACATGTATCCTATTGCCAAAGGAAAAGTCAATTTATACATTTCTGCAAAACTATCCAAAGTAATAAATCAAAACAGATTGCACGTGTTCATCAGTATGCAGGCCTTTTCTGACAGCATTTTGAATTTAACTCAGGAGCTTTGGATTAGTTTTGATCACAGCTGAGATGTTTTTTTAATGGGATTTATGATCAAATAAATTATTTGGACATTATTTTTAAAAGACACATCTCTATAAAAGTTCTCCTAGCCATCATTGCATATTACAGCAGAATCCAAATACAGGTGGTCCCCGACTTACGGCGCCATCGACTTACAGCAACTCGGACTTACGGCGCCGCCCCCAGTGACGTCATCACACCTTACATTGTATTTTTTATGCAGAATTATATGTTTTTTCGGGGGGTTTTAGGGTATTTGTTAGCTAACTGCTTAGAAACACATTAAAACGGCGTTCTAAGTTGTTTTACATTGAAAAAACGTGAAAAAAACATGTTTAAAATGACGTTACCGTTCGCCATGTGGTTTCAGTTTCGAGTTACGGACGAAAATCTGGACTTACGGCGCCATGTGCGTTCGGCTCCGACTTACGGCAGAATCGAGTTGCGAACGGTCCTTAGGTCCGGAACCCGTTCGTAACTCGGGGACTACCTGTATTGTGGTAAAAACAACTGCTTGCAGAGTTTAGAGATTGGACCGTTTCAAGAAAGTCATCAAAAATAAATCAATAAATCAACTGAACATTAGGTCATCAGGAGTCCAGGCCTCCATAATTCTCAAATGGAAGTGCAGGTCAAACTGAGCAATCGAGAAGAGGTTTTGTGTAGAAGGTTTACAAAAACTCAGTGGTCTGAGCATTGGAGATACTGTGTGAAGATATGACTAAAATCCAGAAGGGCAACCAGAACTGCAGACCCCCACCCATCTGGACTTTCTGACAAAGTGGCTTGAGGGAAACTTCTCCTCAGTGAAAAACATTTGAAAGCCTGTTTGGAGTTTACACAAAAGCATCTGAAGAAGTCTCAGGATAAAACTTTTATTAGAACATGACAATGAACCAAAGTTAGACAATGAAGACAACACAGGAGGGGCTTCAGGGCAAGTCTGTTACTGCCCAAGAGTGACCCAGTCAAGAGTTCTGACTTGAACCTTTCATCCATCCATCCATCCATCCATCCATCCATCCATCCATCCATCCATCCATCATCTTCTGCTTGTTATGAAGTCAGGTCTCAGGGGCAGCAGCTTCAGCAGGGAGGCCCAGACGTCTCTTTCCACACCCACCTCTTCCAGCTCTGCTGAGAGGACTCCAAGGCGTTCCCAGACCATCCGAGAGACGTAGTCTCTCCATGTCCGGGGTCTTCCCTGGGGTCTCCTCCCAGTCGGACATGCCCGAAGCACCTCCCCAGGGAGTTGTCCATGGGGCATCCTTACCAGATGCCTGAACCACCTCAACTGGCTCCTCTCGATGTGGAGGAGCAGCAGTTCTACTCCCAGTCTATCCCAGATAACTTAATTTCTTACCCTATCTCTAAGGCAGAGTCCAGCTACCCTGCAGAGTAAACTCATTTCAACCTCCTGTATCCACAATCTCATTCTTTCAGTCACTACTCAGAGTTCATGACCATGGGTGAGGGTAGGAACGTAGATCAACAGGTAAACAGAGAGCTTTGACTTACAGCTCAGCTCCCTCTTCCGCACAACACAGAGTATGTGAACCCTTTCAAATACCTCAAGAGACCTGAAAAGGACTCCACCAACAATTCTCTTTCAACTTAACTGGGTTCAAGTGGACTTGCAATGAAAAACAGCAGCAAATCTTCCAGTCTGTGTGCACAGCTTGTTGCATCAAACCCACAAAGACTTAATGCTGGACTTGCTACCAATGGTGTTTGGTGGTGTAAAGTGTAAAAGCTCTGAATACATATGGAAATTAGATATTTGTGTTTGTTCTTTGTAATAAAATACATAAAATCATGGTTTTACGTTGAGTGTAGATTAATGAAGAAGAAAATATTGCACAAGGAAGAAAAGTCTGAGTCTAAAACCTTTCTGAACCTGTTGTATGTCAGTGCTGTTTTTAAACAGCTGCCATCACCACCAGATTTTGTTCCTTGCATAATAAATGCGCACACAGTTTGGTTCATCCTGTGTCTGAATTTTACCAATATCTTCACGTGACATGACCAGATGAAACCAGAAATAGCCCGTGCCCCATGGCCACAAATGCTGCCATTGTTCTACATAATGACAATTTTCTGGCAGGGATATGTTTGACAACAATGAGGTTGTCCTTGAAATAAATTCAAGCAGAAACTGAATGATGCTTTGTCAACGTTTTTGACAAAAGACCGGTTCTACCTGTACAGAAGAGCCTCTGCTTCTGATTTCTTCAAGGTCAAACACAAGCCATCCTCAAAACGGGTCAAAATGGAGCCGGGAGAGACAAGCCGGCTCTAAATGCTCCAGTCATAATGCGTTGAGGTCATGTTCATTAAATTGGATGGACTGAAATGTTCACCACCATCTCCTATATGCAGTCAATTACAATAAATATAGGTTGTGTGATGCATATACTGCTTTCTATTCATCCTGTTTTGAAGTGCCCTCTCACTAGCTGAGCTCTCGTCTCATCTCCAGTACCTGTGAATTATACAAAATGATGCGTTCGCCATTGATTTTATCAGTCCACGGTAGCCGCTAGTAATCCCATTATAACATGTCTGTTAGTACAATAGCCTGATGTGGCCTGAATGAAGACGGCCTTTCTTTATCTTCTCAAAGGTAAGCTGCCTTCCAAATTACTTCTTCAGAAGTTAAAAGGCCCACTGCCTAATCAGCCTATTATACCAGACTAATAGATGACCAGTAATTGCAACTAATAACTTATTACTCATCTACACAAATATTCTAATAGCTTTTATTTGGAATCCTTTTTTTTTTTTTTTCCAATGAACATAGCGAGAAGCCCGGGGGGGGTTCTATTCAAGAGCCAGACAGACAGCAACACAAAGAAATACTCCCACAAAGACAGCGTAGAAAGCAACCTGTAGCATGTTTTTTCTTCTCTTAGCTGGATTAATATCTAGCCTTATTCACGGGGCTGTGAAACCTCAGATTCGTCTTCATCTCCGGAGCTGTCTCGCAGCAAGGCTTTGTTTGGTGCCTAGGCCCCTTTTGAGAACGAGACAGACAGTGGATGGAATTATAGATAATGTTCTCTGCTATCACCCCCCTGCACCGCCATCTCCAGGGCCCCCTGCTAGCCTGCAAGGCCCCAGACGCACATCACAATGGGGACCAGTAAGGTGGGTACGCTGTACAAACTTGAGCTGATCTACAGCAGCCACTGCGACCAGACTCACCAGTGGAAACCCAGTCAGTAAGAAGATGACGGTGAGCCACGGGATAGAAAAACGAAGTGTGTGCAGGTCATGGTGCTCATCAGAGGTGTGGAAATTTAACAATCCAAAGAGGCATTGGGATGCAGATGTGGAAGATTCTGAACCAAGGCTGAGGCAGAACAGAACTAAGAGCTGTAGCAGCCTATTCAAAGTTGTAAATTAGAGATTTATCAGCCTTGATGAAACATTAAACTTGCACAGTTTCTTGCAAATGCCTTAATTTACTTGCATTAAATAGAACAATTTCAAACAGTGGTGTGAAATGTCAGAGAAAGGCAGACAACTGCAGCAACGGATTAAAAAAAAGTTGTTTTTGAGAGAAATACTTGAGCAAACTTCAAATTTCTTGAATTTATCTGAAAATGCACTTGAGGTGTGCAAAATTTGACTTGCTAAAGTGGAAATAATTTGGGACATAAAGAGAAGATGAGGAAATGTGCTATCCATTAGCTCTCACTTCTGCAAACTCAGAATCCAATTTCATTTATTTCTTTAAGCATTTTCCCTCTGAAGGGGAGGAGAACCATCAAGTCTCTGGAAACCTTTAGAGCCGGGGACAAAAACAACAAAAGAGACGGCAATACCTGCCATTCATGACAAAAGTGAAGCCCGATCAAAAGGCTGAGAGTAAAGCTTGTCGAGAGGCCATTTCATGTGATTTATAGACTTCTGTATGTTGCTGCAGTCCTGCTGGCTGCTCTGCTCTGAGTCACGTTTGTGACATTTGCCACAGTCAGGAATGTGTCCTGTCTCAACGTTGCTATTGAAAATACAACCTGTAAATGAAATAAATGGGTTGGACTTTTAAAACTCAATTATAGTTCCACACAAATGCTTTACTTAAGCAAGACCATTGTTTGTCAGGAAAAAAAAAAAAAAAACATGATTTGAGCTGTTTGATTGCATTTAAAGATCAGTTAAAATAAAGACAATACTTGGGCTGGGAGGTAGCATCATTTCCTAATCTGTATATCAACTGCAGTGCACTGAGTCTTCAATGGACTGAGTATAATGGGGGTAGTTAAAGGGGCAGGACACACAAAAACCCACTGGGAGTGTATAGCCCCCACTGATCAATGATCTCATCCAGAGTCAGTTTCTCTTTCAAAGGCGGTGAGACCAAAGAGCAGTGGGACCTTTTTCAGCGGCACAGATAACAAACCAACACCAGACACCCAATAAAGAGACTTCCACTTCATTTAAAAGCAATTAATATTCTTGGCTGTCCGGCGTGATCCCTTTGGTGTGGCAGGTCTGTACACGCCCCCTGCACTGTAATGGAGTTGACTGGTTAACTTTGAGTCTGTGGCAGCCGTGTTGGCTACCCGGGTGAGAGCGCTGATGCGCAGTTGGACGCGGTGTTTTGATCCGAGTGAATGGACCTGTCTCACAGCCCACTGCACCCCAAAGGAACCTTCTCCTCCAAATAAACCAGTCTTTCTGTCTCTCCTTCTCTCTGTCTTCACCATCCTCCTCTTCGTCATGTCTCAGAATCGAGCTTGGCTTTTGTTGGCCTGTTTTTCTTCTCTGTCTATTTAAGTTTGTCTTAGCTGGTAGGACTTTGCCCTCAATGGGAGGAAGGGTTTAAATTGTCATCTTCTGTCATGGTCAGTAATGTTTGTCTCCTTAAAATGAGGACAACAGGCCAGGGGCATTAATAGTTTGTATTTAAAGCACATTCCTATTTACGCATGTTAAAAAAAATGCACGGTTTGTCTATTTACAAAGATTTTTAAAAAGTCAAATATAAGTTCAATGAATGAAATGCAATATTAAAATGTTATTTGGGCATTTACACTATCAATCTATCTATCACTATCAGTATCTGTGTAGAGGTTAGAGGAAGTGGGCCTGTGATCAGACGGTTGCTGGTTCAACTCCGCGGACCAACAATGTTAAAATGTGGGAAAGGTGAAGCACCCACACCTGCCTCCACCCTCATTCACCCCACTCTGGGCCCTTGAGCAAGGCCCCGAACCTTCACCATCTGTTCCCCCAGGCACCCTAAATGGCAGCTCTCTGCTCCACACAGAGGGCTGTGGTAGCTCGGTGGTTGTGGTTGTGTCAGGAAGGGAATTCAGCATAAAAAATAAAAATTAAAAAAAGCCAAGTCTTCATATGAATTAGTTCTTTGGTGACACCTGAAGAAGGGAGCATCAGAAAGAAGAAGAAAAAAGTACATTCAAAAAATAATTTTAGGATGTTTGTAGAAAAGTTTTAAAATCTTAAGTGTTGGATTGTCAGAGTCAGAGAGATTTATTTATCATACACATCACATGTGATACATGAGGTGGGACGAAACTCTGTTCACAGGGTCCCAGTTACATCCAACAAAAACACAAAAGAAAAATAGTAAGATCCGAGTCATGAACTAAGAATATACTACATTCACTAAACTAAGAATACGTAAAAATACACTAAGCACTAATAGCACAAAAACAATGCACCAAACTACAGCAGCACGAACATGAGTCTGTGTGAGCAGATGAGGACCAATGAACACATAGATGAAATAATCAGCAGCATGAGATCAGCAGCATGGATAGTCAGCAGCACATATCAACAACCAAGTGGCATTACAGTGATTTTTCTTTTCACAGTGTTATCACTGTTCCTGGTTAGAGATTCATGAGTCTAACAGCTTCAGGGTAGAAGCTGTTCCTCAGTCTAGTGGTTCTACACTTAAAGTCCACAACACATGCAGTAGCATAGAGATCCTAGGAACCCCCTCCTGCTGCAATATATGTAACAGAACGGGTTTCATCCCACCAGGGTCTCCCTCAACTCCCTGCATCAACCATTTGGCCACAAATCTGTCGTGAATAAAGCACTACACTTTTCAGCAGACTGACTCCTGCTTGCACATCATCAGCAATCTCCACCCAGGAGGTTTGGGTCATTTGACTGTCATAGTGTGCCTTGAAGAGTCATGAACGTCTGAGTGCTTTGCTGCATTAACAAACAGGGACCTTGTGTCAATAAGGGACAGGCGAAGCTACCCAGAGAACAAAATGACATCATTTTTGTCATACAACCACTTTGATGAGAGACAGTTTTGCAGTTTCAGGTGGAATTTCAGCTTGTGTAAGGGCATGGCGGCCTTCTTGAGCGGTCTAATGAAACAAAGGTACTTTTGGGGCTTCTTCACCATGACTGTGTTGACAGTCCAGCTCAGATTTGATGTTTCTGAAGTCCATCATCCCTTTTTTTGTCTACGTTGAGGATGAGAGCATTATCCTCTCCATAGGCAAGGATGTTGTTACCACCACCCTTAATCCCATTTCATCCCCACCCTTACTGATGGTTGTGTCATCAGTGAGTTTGATGATGCTGTTTCCAATGCACCTAAAATGTAAAAACGTTTATATTCAATGGGGGAAAACGTTCTTACTGAGCATAAATTAACAATACCATTCCTATGATTGTTCTTACTGGGGGCCGAGGTGGGGTAGAGGTAGGGCAGCCGACCTCAGACCCAAAAAGTTGTAGTTCGACTCCCAGCCATTCTCACATGTTGTGGTGTCTGAGCAAGACGCCCAATCTCCAATCTCAGACTTCCCTTCCTTATATGAAATGAACCGAGACAAAGGAGGTCAGAGTCTGATTGTGATGAATCACTGTGATGATTTATTTTGCAATAAATTTACCAAACAAAAATCGAGTTTCATTCAAAATAATTTTTTGTGCCCCCCCCACCCAAACAACAGCGATAACAGGTAAAAACAAAACGGAGAGGTCAGACATTTCAGCAGCAACTAAAAGTGGATCACAACCCCAGAAGATTTCAGCTTGGCAGTAGCGGAGTGATGTCATCGGCCATTATGGATAACGATTTTGCTCCATCATTAGCTTCCTGCGCAAATGATTTTGTACCCACACCCACCCAAACCATGCTAACATTGTCCAGCTAAGTAGTGCTGCTGGGAGCTATAATTGGTCTTTTGGCTAATTGAGCACTATAGCTAAAAGCTTCCCTCAGACTTTGTGTCATCCGTGACGTGTATATTTGAGCTTCGCTCACTGGTGCAGCGCTCGTCACTGAACGCAGCAGCTGTTTCGTCCCAGTTATTGTTTTTACACCGCATTGTGATTCTTCTGTCCGCAGATCTATCTTTGTCATCCCAGAGGCTTTTCTCTCTGCTCACTTAAATGAGATTTTTAAGGTCATTAACTGATCCAGGCTAATATACTAATGCATCAGGGGTGTTCCAGATTTGATAAACGATTGGAAAGAGATAATGAGGTATATGTAGACGCCTGGTATTAGCTCACTGTGAGAAAAAAAGAAGAGAGGGGAAGAAAACGTGTTTATCACCAGCAAGCTGCACGATTGGCCAATAGTTTATGGTTGGTGTTGCTTTTAAAAAAGAAAAAAAAAAAAGCCCTGTGTGTGTGTGTGTGTGCCTGCCTTGATGTTATTGGCCTGTCTGGCAGCACTCACAGTCCTCAGACAGACTGGTCTTTGTGCCGTGTCTGATGTCCTAATTTGTCTGACGTGCACTTGCCAGCAGGAACCTTTGGTCAGGACATCACATGGCCGTGTTTGTGTGAGTGCGAGCACTCGTGCTTTTGTGTATTCTCGTCACATGCGCTCATCCAGACTGCACTTTCTTGATTGAAGGTTGTCTTCAGGAGCGGGACGGTGAGGGAGTGGCGTCGGGACTGAATTAATAATGCACAGAGGTTTGGGATTGGGTCCGTCCATCTGGACTTCTGCAGTTGTCACACTGCTCACAGTGTAAACGGTGCCGCAGCAGCCAGCTCAGACACTCTGATGGCAAAGACAGAAAGAGGGGGGGGGAGCGAGAGAGATCCAGACAGAGGCTCAGAAAAGACAGAGGTCCAGACAAAGGCTATGAAG
>JARVGV010001153.1:34150262-34164443 GCA_031762435.1 Hypsolebias longignatus | reverse complement strand
AACAATAATAGTAATAATAATAATAATAATAATAATAATAATAATAATAATAATAATAATAATAATAATAATAATAATAATTTACGCTTGGAGTTTTTATTTATAAAATTAAATAAAATTTAATGGAATTTACCTAAATAAAATTTTATAAAAAATTTTTTTTAATTAAATTAAATAACACCGCTCCAGGATCAGTGTAATCTCAGATGTTATTTGTTCAGGATTTAATCCCAGATTAATTGTTTGAATGATCGATCAGTTTTGTGGAAACCATAATTAATGTGCATTTTAATAAGAAACTATTGAAACCCTGCAGTTACAGCCTACAATTTATTTTTCTGTATCTGTAGCGTGCTCAGTGATTAATTTAATTGGTGTTCATTTGCATTTTTTTTATTCTTAATTAATCTAATGATGCAAACGCCGTCTATTAAAAACTATATGAAATAATAAATAATGAAGATGAAGCTCTCTTCATGGGCTGGAGGTCTTGGACTTTCACCTCCCGGTGCGTGCGTTCAAAAGATGTGCGGGATTCACGTCAGTGTCCGCACAGAGGATGGACAACAACCTGTGGGCGCGAGGACTTCAGACCGTGACCAAAGTGACCTCTGACCTCTCCACTCTGCCCTCTGAGTCACGTGTCTCGTGGCTGCCGCAACAATAATGTAATGTGCCCAAATATATGAACGCGCTGCTTCTTCTTTTATTGAGGGGAAAGGGGTTCTTTAAACATCCAGAGTTCATGCGCTCCTCAAGTCCCACACCCGCTTCAACACCCCCACCCCCACCCCCGCCCTCTCCTCAGCCACTTCCTCCGAAGGACACGCGATCCAAAAGGCGCAGTATGCGCCATCATCCCAACATGCATGCGCTCTCTCCCTCTGCGCAACGAGTTAGTCCTTTGGTTTGGAAAGAAAGAATGTTGTTACTTAAGAATCTTAAAATAAAATAAACAAAATTAATTTCCTTGCGTCCAACAATGTGAATTCAGAAGAACTCGTCTCTTTAAAGAAATTAATGGCGCTAAAGACATTAAAATCATACAATTAGAAACTAAATGTTTCTCAGATCAAAGCTTAAGATGTCTCTAAACTAAATTTAAAAAGAGTCAGTGAACAGGTGCCAAAAAAATGTGTTTGTTTGCAAGGTTCAAGGTTTTTATTGTCGTTTGCATCACACGTGGTACATGAGGTGGAATGAAATTATGTACACAAGGTCCAGTTACATTCAAAAATAGCAAAAATATAAAGTACAAAAAGAAACACCATATGCGGATCTAAGATATATGCTAAATAATAATACAGTAATGTAAATCACACGGTTTATTAAAAAACAGCCTGAACATGAATGTGTCAACAGGATGTGACGTCATGGAAGAGCCTTTTTGGTTGGAGCCAGTTTTGATGCTGGGTGAGGTAAAGTGTGCAAAGGTTTGAAATGCTACCTCCTGAAAACATTTTGTGTTTGAAGTGTCGATCTCTGTCTTCATCATTCTGAACAGTTTTATTTCTCATTCTTTCTATTTCCTTTTTAGAATTAGCAAAACATCTCCCAGATTATTTGCAACATTTATAGGATCCGTCTAACGTCAGGCGACTCAAGCTTCCACGTGGTTTAGAGGATTCAGCTTTTGTTTACGTTGAGCGCGTACCTGCATTTCATTGCATCTGGAAACACAAGCTCCTTAAAGCTGCACCGTTTGATGTCGTTCAAGATAAAGTATTTATATTTCAAGAAAAAACAAGAAGAATTTAAAAGACGTCAATCACGTGTTTGAATCTTCATCCTGGAATAACAAATTAAAGTGTGAGTCTCATAAATGAGTTTGGGAGCAGGAGTGTCTTTATGGGGAGATAGAGAGAGGGGGAGTGATGGGTGATAGTGGGGGTGGGTGGTGGGGGGTAGCAGTCACTGATTTAACTGGTTGGCCATTAATGAGCCATGAATATAGAGGAGCAACCTGCCTGCAGAGCAACGTGGTAAATCCAGAGAGCAATGTCCCACCAGGGATCTCCATTCACTGCTTCTTGACTGGGCTTTCCCTTCACGGGGGGGTCTGACGGCTCACCACCACCACCACCACCCCTCTTGGTTTGATTTCAAAAGGCCGACCATTTGAGCCCTCTCTGCTCAGGAAAACACATTTTTTATGTCGAGCCATAAAAAAACAACTTTCTCTGGGTCCATTCAGCAGGATCATTGTTTCAGGCTGCAGTGTGGCCTGTTTCTCACACATTCCCACGTTGTAGAAATTACTTTTTGTTTTGGTCTAAATTTATTTATTGGCCTTCGAGCAAGTCCAAGTGAAACTAAAAGAAAAGCCAAATCTTACAGCGTTTACTCGTTGTCCCTGAAACAGTGATATTATTATTCCCTGCAGGTCAGAGGGAAAAGAAACGTCTTTGAATCTGGTGAGCTCTGAATCAGTCTTTGTTTTCCTGTTTCTAGTCTAGTTCAGCCTGTCCGCACAGGCTGAACTTCGGCTTACTTTTAACTGTTTTAGCTGTTTGTACATCAAAACGTTCAGCTCTGTCAGGATATTTCTGTTTCTCGTAACTTTTATATTTTTGAGTACTCATATAAATCTGCTCCAGGAAACGTATGTCTTCTTATTCTACTTTTAGCATTTGGCTGTTTTTGTCTCTCAGCTATAGCCTTTAGGTACCTTTAGCTTTTAGGTAACATTTTGTATTTGTTAGCATTTTGTTAGCATTCAGACAGTGTTTTTCTACTTTTAGCCATGTTTTGCCTCTCTGAGCTGTTAGCTTCCATTTTTAATACTTTGGGTTAACATTTTAAATTTTAGTTTTAATCAGTCATTTTGACATTTTTATTGATTTATTTATTTTGACTTTAGTTGGTCTTTTACTTTTAGTTTTGACTAACTTCTTGCTACAGTTGCATTTTAGCAACACTGCTTAATTTAAGCATTTAGTTTCTTGCTACAATTTACCTACCCTACTTTTCATTTTTGGATAGCTTTTAAGCTAGCTTTACTTTTAACCTGTTGCTGCTTTTCATTTTAAGCTACATTTTAGCTGATTTTGTCCATCATTTCCAAACCTAAATTTTGTCTACATAAATTTTAAAAGGGCCTGTCACTCTGATTCTTTTTGTCCTTCTCTTGAATCAACACGATTCGGGAAATATTTTGAGGAATACACAAAGTTTGTTTTCTCAGTCATCCAGGTATATAACAACAAAAAAGGTTGAATCATGTCATCTGGACTTCGTTTTTTTGTTAAAAAGAAACGTTTCACCCCTCATCCAAGGGGCTTTGTCAATCTGAGGCCTAGCGGTATTACCCAGAAGCCACCCTGAGGATTTTGAGGAATGTTCTCAGCTAACACACAAAGTTTTAGCTGTTTAAAAAAAATTCTATTACAGGAAATTGTTCAGTGATTCAGGAGAAATTTTACTAACAGACAATGTTACCATTTTATGGCAACTAATTAAACTTTGAACTCAAAGTATTTTTAGTATGTCTGAGGGGTCAAAGACAGCAACCACCACAAACTGTGGTTCGTGTTCTCTTAAAATTAATGAGTTGTAGCCATTTTTATTTTTTCAATTTAGCTTCGGCAGCCATTTACGATCCGCTGGGCCCAAAATACTAATCAGTCATGGAAGACTGTCAAATGAGCATTTTGTAAGAGTTTCAATAATTTCCATTCAATGGTTCATGAGATAGGGTGGCATGGTGACACAACTGGTAGAGCTGCTGCCTCTCAGCGAGCAGGTCCCTGGTTCAAATCCCGGTCCAGGGGCCCTTCAAGGTGGAGGTTGCATGTTCTCTCCAAGCATGCTCCGGTTTCCTCCCACAGATCAAAAACATGTGTGTTAGACTGATTGGTAACTCTGAATTGTCCCTGAGTGAGAGATTGAATGGTTTTTTTGTCTTGTTTGTCTCTATGTGTCCCTGTGATGGACTGGAGGCCTGTCCAGGGTGTCCCCCACCCCTCGCACAGTGACTGCTGGACATGGGCACTGGTGATCCTCGTGACCCAAAATGGAAGAAGTGGGTAAAAGATAATTGATGGATCATGAGATATTTCAAATACTTTCAGTGTTGAATGTAAAGAAATTCCAATTTGGCCTTTGGTGAATTACAATAAAAGTAATGGCACACATCTGTCAGTAGGTTGTTCTAATGCATACTTTTGTAGGTTTCCATATTCCAAGTGCATTAAAGTTGACAGAAAAATGAAGTCAGAAAAACAGTTTGAAGGTGGATAACAATCAGTGCAGCAGGAGCCAGGCATCTCTGATATGATATGGATAATCATATTGTATTAGATGAATCCTGTCATCCACTTTTAAAATGTTTGTATTGCTTGGCTTTTGGCACTTGATGTGGTTTATTTTACTTCTGTTTTTATAATTTTTAATTTAGTTCAACTCATTTTATTTATATGGCGCCAAGTCACAACAGAAGTCACCTCAGGACACTGAACAGAAACATTCATGTACATAAACAGTAAGTTAATAACAGTATTTATTGGAGGAGCAGACTGAGTTGAGTCTAGCGTTGCTGCAGACTCTCATCCTGAGCAGCATAAAGACAACAGTGGAAAGGAAACTAGTTTTAAACTCCCTTTCACAGAACTTGTTGTTTGAACTGTTTTTATTCCTTTAAATGTTCTTAATATTACACATAAAGCACTCTTATTGCAGCTGTACTTGTGCGCTATAAATAAAGTAGGTAACAGTTTGCTTCTACTGTATAAGCTTTAACAAATTTCTTCCACAGTTTTCAGATCCACTCAGCATTCACCCTGACTTTTCACAGACAATGCCATCTCCTTCCTATTGATTGGCTTTTTCATTTGTGAAGCCTCCAAATTTAAGGTGCTCGGCTGTTTTTCTGTGACCTGCGGGAAAGGCGCAAGCTGTGTGCAGAGCAGACCAGCTGCCCGGGTGCGGGTGGGACATTAGCGGCTCGTTTGAATAGTAATGATGCTTGTATGGGACTCCCACCAGATGACATGATTGGGATTTTAGGCCAGACTAATATTCAAAATCGCATTAGAGAGTGGCCGAGTAAACGGCACCTGATTCAACGCTGTTCATGCGTGATTTCATTCAAAATGCCCTCTTTCTTTCTCTCCTCCCCACCCCTCTCCAAAGTGGGCCGCACCGCTTTCAGAGTTTTATCCCCTCTTCTTCTCCACTTGAACCGGCCTCCTCTCGCATGAAGGGACACGGATAAAGGCGTGCCAAGTTGCGTGAATTGATATGTTTCGGTGTACCTTATAAATTCATACCTTTTCTCACTCGAGCGGCTCAGAAAGCGAGTGTCAGTCAGGCTGTCCGGCGCATTTAGCAGCAGATCTATGCGAGGAGTTCATTATAGGCAAATGTATGCAGGCATGGCTGCGCGTCAAAGGAGCGGCGTGTCAGCCGACCCTAATTGGGCTTTAGCCACCCCCAAAGCATGAGCAGAAAGTGGCGCAAAGGGGCGGCTTTCAAAGAAAAGTCTCAACTTTTGCCCCTCTTGAAGACTGTTCCAACCCAGAGCGGTATTTTCTCACAGGTTGCTGACCCAGCAGGCCGCACTGGTTGTTCCTGCAGCCCAACACGACTGTGATGGCAAAGAGCAAGCTTCCAGACATGCAGCTTTGACTTCCAGCCTGCTGGGTGTGGATGAGATGCTTTTCACCCGCCATGGAAGGTGACAGGCGGGTGATGTTGTTCACACTGCACGTGTTCATTTGTCTGTTAGCATAATATATCATGAACCACTGGACGTATTTTAATTAAACTTGCACAGTCATTTACAACTGATTTACTTATGATCCAATTTTTAAATAGCCGCCACAGCTAACTGTCCTTATCAACAATGATCATAACTTCAGCAGTTTTACAGATATTGAGCTGAAGTTTGGGGTGGTAGCAGCTGAGAGTCATTCACAGCACATACTCCGAGCACTCTCACATCACACAATTGTTTAAATTTTTCCTATTGGCTGTATGTTAGCAAAATTTCTCCCAAACCACTGATCTGATTTTGATTAAACTCTGAAAATTATTGGATGTAAATCTAAAACTGGTTAACTGTTGAAGTAAACACAATTCAAGAAAACTATCACAACCGGCTTGTCTTTGTTGTTTAAATAATGGATTCACTTCACTGGTTTTTGACACGTTTCAGCGTTTATTTGTAGTTTCATATGGGGAAATATGTGATGGAACCAAACAAGCTGATCCACCCCAGCAGCCTTACAGACAATATCTTATGTGATGAAAATCAATGAGTTTTAATGGGTCTGCACACTTTCCTAAAATGAACATTCATTTTAAGATGGGACTTTAAAATTACACCCAAATCTGTGACTTTGTCTACATTTTAGATGTCACTGAACTGCAACAGAATTTAAATAATTACACATTTCTGCTTGATTCTAAACACTTGGACAGTTTTTGTCCAATTCAGAGTTTTAAAGAGTCTTCTTAATTCTGTAACCCTCTCACTGTCACTCTACACCCCCAATATTATTTATTTATTTATTTTTGAAGTTACATGTATTATAATAACATCATTTGCATGCATATAATATTAAACGTCTTTTTAACTTTCAGGTAAATCCACAATATACAAACAAAAACCAGAGGGCCGAATATTAAACCTTGTTGAACTCACATTTGATAAATTTAAAAGGTCAATTCTTGTCCCATTGATTTTTATTCATTATTTATTATTATTTAAATAGAAACTAAAGCTGCAAAAATACAATTAGTGGCATTTATGGCTATCTAATTATTCTTAAGAAAAACATTTATTAGGGAGGGAATGGAAAAATGAAAGTGATTGCACACAAAAAAAATGCAACATGGTTGGATCTTCATTTTCAGCTTGACTGTAAACCAGCATCACTATAATGTAAATAATTTGTAAGATGACCAGGAAGAGACTTCATAGAAATCAATATATCTCTCGGACATCATTTCCACAAGCTGATCTCAGCCGAACTCTGAGGAGACAATTAGTTTGAGGCCACAGACATAATGAGGAGCCTCGGCCTGTGCAGGCAGACCATTAGATCAGCCAGTTATTAATGTGCAGCCAACCTGAAGGAGGCCCTGATCTCACTGTCTGTGGAGCCTAATGCCACTTTTATGGAAATGATTGACTATGAAGTTATGTACATTATTAACAAGGCACAGGAGGGAGGAACGGAGAGCTCTCTGTGGTGCTTTTAAAGACACTGTGTGGAAAATGTCAATACAGTACTGTATTTTAGAAATCTGCACGAGTCATAACTAATTGTGACTTATTTTTACTTGTCTAAAAATGCAGAAAAACTATTTATACAGGCATTTGTTGTAGAAATATATATTTGTATAATATAGGCCCAGTTCGTGTACGTATATACAAAGTATCTTTTATGAAATTGAACTAAAGAAAAGCTTAGCAGTCCTTGAAGGAATATTTTTTTTATCCACCATCTTTCATGTTGGTTTAAACTGAGATATTGAGAAATGAATGTTTGGCTCAAACCTGAAAGTAACTGCTGCAACATATATAATTCAATCAGTTAGCGCTCCTGAAGCTTTCTTTAACTTTTAGCTTCTACCACACAAAAGCTTCAGTTCAGGATCAGTAAATTAAAAAAAATAAATAATAATACAGTAATTTACAATGTTTTTAAGTTTTGTTAGTTCCATGCATTTTGCTTTTATAAAATAATTTTAAACATGATGAGGCTGTGTTTCAGTGGAGGTAAAAAGAGATTTTAAAAGGCATCATTAAGGAGCTCAGTGAAGGGAGAGAGATTTAAATCATCATTTGGACAATATTTCTTCTCATTTAAAAATCCTTTGATTTGAAAGATTTTTCAAACAATAAAACTGCAAACTACTTTCTGATGTTTTTTTGTTTTAATTTTGCTTTTGAAACTGTATTCTTGCTTTTCCTATCCAGATTCGGTGTGCATGTGTGTTTATACTGTTTTACAGTAGATGTACTTTTTGGTATAGGTTTATTAGATGTTTAAGGGATTTTAAAAAGCCCGGTTTGCTAAATGGCTTTTTGCAAGAAGACCACAAGGAAGTGATTGTATTGTAAACATCTAACAGAAATGGCCTCTAACAATTTTTTTGAGTACCGTAGTTATGTTAGATAAATAGTTCTGTGTTTTGATTTTACTTTTTTCCTATTACTTGCTAATTCTCTGATACCAATAATGTTACTTTGAATTAAATTTGAATATTTTAACTTGTCTGTGTATATACTGACCTTAGGAGGTATGACAGAGGATATTTTACATGTTCATTTAGATCATATTGTAATTTGAGATCGACATTTGTTATTTTATTCTTGTGTTGTTTTTTTTTTGTTCTGTTATGTTGTTTAATAGTTCAATAAAGGAAGAAAAAACAATAATTAAAAAAAAAAAACAACTTCTAACATAATTATTTTTTATTTGTTTGTTCTGGTCCTAGATATAGTTCTAAAGAGAAAAAAAAAACCTTTACATAAATATCTCCTAAAAATAATTCTTGTTGGACACAAAGCATTAAAGTAAAAACGAAAACCTCATCCAAATGGAAACCTCTAGAATAGTTTGTAATGTGATTTTTGCTTTTGAAGGTTTTGTTTGTTTCGACTGTATTTATATGAACACAGATGGTCCTGCTCTTTAAGTCTGGTTTGTTGCATTTCTCCACTCTCTGCCTCTCAACGGGACACTAAGTGTGTTTGGCATCTGCCGCCCAGATCTGATCTGTCTCGATCAGCAGCAGGAGAAAAAGGTGTGGATGTGGATGGAATGGGGACAGGAAGCGGCTGTAAGCCGTCATTCTGTTGCAGGACAGAGTTTTGACTGACTGACTCCTCAGCCCTCCAGAACGTGTCAGGGTGAACGCATCCACCCCCCAGGTGTCTCTGGCTCCGTCGCTCTGTTCGCCTCTCTACTCACAACTTCCTCACTTCACTTTTCATCAGGCTACAGCGACGTCTCTATCTGCTGAACAAAATAGTACTTTTCTCACTACGAACACAGCACTTCAATACATTCTTTGTCCTGGATCAAATAAAAGAAAGACAAGGTAATTGAATGCTGATAGCTTTATTTATGGCAGTGGGAAAAGGGGGAGTATAAGGCACACAAAGGTTATGAGAGCATGGTGAGTGTTTTTAGACATCCTTAAACCTTATGATTTGAAGGATTCAGTCTGTAGCAAATGGCCATTCATGGTCTTCTTGTCCAGGCCAAAGGACAAAGGTCAGTGGCCAGACACGGGACTTGGTCAGTGCAAAGCTCAGAGGGGGCGTGAAGGTTTAAAGGCGAGGGGTCACCAGGGAATTTGTTATTCATTCGACATCAGAGTCATCTGCAGCACCAGAGATGGTGTAGGTCTGTTCTTGGTGGTCCATCTCCAGCACATCATCCTCGGTTTTCACCGTTCTGTTGATGCAGGAGAAAAATGAAAGAGCTTATTTGACTAAAAGAAGTAATCTTACTGCTATCGCAGAGTAGTTAGTGCAGTTAAATCCTTTGACCTGAGACAGCCTCTAAATACACTCAGAGGTTGCATCAGGTCATAATGGATTCAGTTGGTGCTTCTTAATCAAGGCCAGGTTTGAATATTTATTTTTCCAAGTTTGACCTGGGAAATAAAATATACCCTTACTAAAATCTTTGGAAAGATACCCAATGGTACCTTTACCTAATGAGCACTGTCCTTCTCTCCGTCAGCTCCACAGCCTGCTCTGCATAGGCCTCAGTGATGCCGTCAAATCCATCCGATCCATTTCCAATCTGGGCACCACTCATGTCACTGCTCCCTCTGCTAATCCTACTCATTCCACTACAGACTGACTGAGCAACTCCTCCATCATCTCCACCCTTACTCTCAGATCCTGCACTGTCTCTGATTCCACCCTTCATAACTGTAGGGCCTTGTCCTTGGGCTTTACTTCCATTTTCACCCAACCCTCCTCCAACCCTGAAGCTCTTGCCTCTACCCACAACCCCATTTCCTCTACCAAATCCATTTCCCATATCGCTCATACCACCTGGTAAGTCTGTGGTATCACCACCTGCCCCCAGCCCAACTCCACCTACACTGCTTTCACTGAACCTTCCAGAGCTGAGTCCTGCACCATCAACCACAGTGTCCAAACCTCTAATGTCAGAACTCAAACCCCCAACCCCAGAGTCTAAACCTTCTGGACCAACAACTAAAACTCCAGGACCCATGCCCACACTGCCAGTACCTACTCCCCCAATACCAATACCAGGACCAGCACTTTCAGAACCTAAACCACTAGTTGCAACATCAGACATTCCTCTGACATCTACTCCTCCAATGTCACTACCAGAACCAATGGTTCCAGACCCTAAACCACCAGCTCCAGCACCAGTCATTGCTCTGACACCTACTCCTCCAATGCTAGGACCAAAACTAGTGCTTCCTGAACCTAAATCACCAGTGCCAACTCCTCCAGTATCAACACCAGAGCCAGTGCTTCCAGACCCTAAACTGTTGGCTCCAATACCAGCCATTGCTCTGACACCTCCAATACCAGAACTAGGACCGGTGCTTCCAAAACCTAAATCACTTGCACCTACTTCTCCAATGCTGGTACCAAGACCAGTGCTTTGAGATTCCAAACCACCCATGCCAGCACCACTCAATCCTCCAACACTGACCTCTCCACTGCTGGTATCTGTGCCCACACCTCTAGCATTTGTTCTGACATCTACCCCTCTGGCTCCTATCATTTGACTGCTAGTCACGCCTGTTACACCTCCTCTACCATTTGGACCCTGCTTGTTGTCAGTATCTCTAGCACCTATCCTTTCAGTTAGACCTCCAGTACCAGGACTGGATCCAGTGCCTCCTGTAACTATCTCCCCACTCATGCTCACACCACTGACCATGCCTGCAACTCCTCTACTATCTCCCATCAGTCCACCACCCCTTCCGCCCACAGCGTCCATGCTTCCTCCACTGAGGCTCACCCCAGCACTAATGGCGCTCATGCTACATCTGGTAAGGGACAGGGATTGCATCATGCCAGACAGTCGCAGGTCTTCCCCCTCAATCAATTTTCTGCAAAGAGAGACAAAATATTGGTGTTTCATTATAATTTATTCAAACACACAGTGATAACTCAACTTATGGTTGTTTTTCATGTACATACCTGTAAGTAGTTATCTCTATCTCCAGAGCCATCTTGATATTCAGAAGTTCCTGGTACTCACGCAGGTGTAGTGCAATTTTCTCCTTGGTGGATTTCTGCTCAAGCTGCAGGGCTTCAATTCGAGCCTATTAAGTCGTGAAATAGACGTGCTGTTGAGCGGCATTGTGTCTGCACTTGTGAAAGTGAGAGTAGTGTGTTCATGCAGTGCCTTTGGTAGGATCAGGTGTTCACCCTGCAACAGACAACATTTACCTGCAGGTCTTCCAGTTCCTTCTTGTACTTTTTTTCCCGCTCTCGAATCTGAGCTTCAAGAGCTTCATTTCTGGTCCTCAGAGAGTCCAAGTCACACTCTTTACTTTGAATCTGGAGGTATTTTCACATGATTATACACATTCAGTGCTATTACTTTACCATTTTTAAAAAATTTGTTTATACATTTAAGCTTTCATACTCACGTCTTTTTTGGCATTTGCTATTTCTTCTCTAACGCTTCGAACTTTATCGACATGCCTGGATGACTTTTGGGTTAGATCTTCAAACTTGTTTTTATACCACGAATCCATTTCCTAACAATAAGGAGATCAATGTAAACATAGACGTCATTGTAACAAACAGAAAATTTGACTATTTTTTTGCGTTTGCCCGACCTGAAGATTTTTGGCCGCGATGTCGTCGTACTGGGTTTGGATTTGTTTCAAAGCACCAGCCAGGTCAGGCAACGTGAAGGCACTTTGAGCAGAGACATGAGCTGAATAGATCTGTTTCAGCAACTCGTCAATTTCCTGAACAAAAGGGAGAAATTCAAGAACCACACAAGCAAAAAGAAACCTGATTTTTTTTTTCAGCACAAACATGCTGCCCTACCTGCTGATGAAGTCGTTTCAAAAATTCTACTTCAACTTCAAGCTGCTCCAGCTTTTTCTCCAAGGCAAAGCGAGAGGAAGTAGCTTTGTCGACATCCTGAGGAGCACACAGCATCATCGATCTGCGTCTTTTTGTCTGACTGCAAAACTGTCTTCACTTTTAGAGAACATTGGGAGATAAGTGATACCCACCGGGCGGAAGGCTTCGATTTCTAACTCGGCCTTCTTCCTCAGCTCCACTGCCTCCTCGTATTTGATTTTGACTGCCTCTAGTTGAGCAGCTGCAGTCTCTTTAGCAGTCAAAGAAATGTCCTACAAACCAAGTAACCAGAAGTAATTTCTTTGTCTGTCAGATCTGAAGGTGAGCACAAAAAAGTACATCAGCTGTTTCTGCACTGATTTGTGTGTATGCACAACAGTGTGTATCTGTGTGCCTGCAAATGAAGCAAAGCTGATGGCAGCTGTACTCTGCAACACCTAAACCTACTGAGGCATCTCTCCATTTGCCTGCCAGAAATAGGCCTGTTACCAGGTAAAAAACCTTGAAAACACCAAGTTGACGTCTTGTGTTGTTGCTTGAACACAGACAAATCAGTGAGGCATAAAACACCATGCCTGAAAAAAAAAATAAATAAAAAACACGGGAGGAGTGCAGTTTGTAAAATTTGTCCTCACCTGCTGAACTTTCATCTGGTCGGCAATCCTTTTCAGCTCCTTCAACTGCTCCTCGTACAACAAACGAAGACCCGTTGGCTTCTCGAACCGGCCTTGGTAGGCCTCAATCTCGGACTCCAGCAACTTGTTCTTCTGCTCAAGCGATCGAACCTGTAGCGACAGAAAAACTCCCTCTTTACAGCCTTTTAGAGACAAGTATGTGGTTTAGATATAAGAAAAGCTGTTTCAGGCTGTTGCTGCGGTCATATTTGACAGTTCTGACAGTGGTTCACCTTATCAATGTAAACAGCCAGTCTGTCGTTGAGGACAATCATCTCTTGTCTCTCGCTTGTGCGGGTGCTCAGGAACTCCTGGCTCTCGGCTGCAGCAGCATCCAGGTCTATGGGGCGCTCTCCACTCGGACCAACACATACCAAGACTCCTGCGCTGGCACTGAAAACAAAAAGTGATTTACATCAACAATAACAGTTAAACAAGATCTGACAGGAACCAGGAGGAAAAAGCTCCAAAATGACTTGAAGGAACATTTCCCGTCCATCGTAGTGTTCTCCGAGGCTTACCCAAATCCAGCTGTGCGAGACCTGCGTGCTGCAGAAGCAGTCCTCCGTCCCACTGAGTCCACACGCATGCTGCTGGACCCAGACCTGGCAGAGTAGCCGGTTGAGGCATGGTGAGCCTGTCTCCTGGTCGGGGACGGGCTGGACACCCTGACCTGGTAGGTTGAGCTGCTGCTGTCCTCAAAGTGACGGCGATAAGATGAAATCCTCTCTGGGCTGCGACTCATTGCTTCTGTTCGTTTGTTCGTCTGACGGGAAACGTTCAGGCTGGACCTGTCTGTGGTTCAGTGTGGGATGTCCTCACTGTCCCTGCTGTCCAACCCAGTTTCACTTTTTATACTCCTCAGTGCCAGCCGTGCTTCTGCTCTCTGCAAGACCGCCCATGAGCCAACACCTGTGGAATCTCTAACCTCAGCAGCAAAGCAGGCTGCTCGGGCATTTATCAGCAGCTTGTGAGGAAGCGAGCAGGGCAGGGAGATGAGCTCACAGCCTCATTGTTGCCTCAGAATCCTGACATGCATCACGCTGTCTGCTATAAGACTTTTCAGCATGGCTTCCTGTGCGCACACATTATGTCAGCGTCCAACAGCGGAAAGACAAACAGACGTCCAGGCAGGCAGGACACGGTCAGCCGCTGCTGCCAGTAGGTGCAGCTCTGATGTGATCTGCTCTGATGGGATGAGGGTCATAACTGAACACTGAGCAGAAGCTGGAGGGTGACCTGACAAGGCTGAGGAGAAGCCCTGGCAAGAGCTGACATAAATGAGTACTTATTAGTCTGGTCCGTTTTCAACTAATTAAAACTGGACTGTGGAGGGAAAAGGCATCGGAATTAACTGCTTTAGGAAAGAAAAGAGCATGAAACAAGAATTATTGTCTGGACTTTACGGATGACAGGACAGAGTAATAAGTGAACATATAACAATGAAAACGA
>JARVGV010001153.1:34001441-34016344 GCA_031762435.1 Hypsolebias longignatus | reverse complement strand
TATTGTTTGAGACTCGAACGAGTCCAGTATAATTATTGAAAAGTGTAAGTGAATAAGTTAACCCCTTGCTCACTACATAGGGATTTGTGTGACAAACTGTATGTTTACTTGTAAAAAGTACAATGTATGTAACATTCACTGATATTAGTGCAAGAATAAAGTATAGTAATTAAATATAAATTATATGGACTCGTTCAATATCCAGAAAGTACACTAGGAGTTGGGTTTAACATTAGTGTTTCAGAGTTGCAATCCGAACAACGAATAGGAAATACAGTACATATGTCTACTTTCCGAATGTGAGAAACCCCTTTAGGATGCAGCAAAATGCAAAATTACTCCAACAAAGTGGTAGTAAATTGCTGGTTGAAATAGCCAGCAAAGTCAAAAACGGTCTGCAGGGCCAAAACAGGCAATGGTTCACTCAATAAATCTTTGTAAACCTTTTTTCCCCACACAAATACACATACACGCATGACTTGAAAGCAAGGACAGATGTGGAAGTACATTTAACTAAACCATATTATTCACATTATGTTTTTGGACTGAGACCACTTTGTTCTAAAGGCTTTACAGGGTAATAATATGGTTTTAGGTGTGATAGTACGTTGCAGACACAGCAAACCATCTGTCTTTATTTAGTTCAGTCTTCATCATTCATATTATATGCTGAATAAAAAAAGATACATATATTTTTTAAAGTCCATATGAAGATGTGCATGCATGTTTTTTTCCTCTGGTAAACAGATTCTTTCCATCTCTCTTTTAGGTTGTCAGGCAGTAACGTCCCCTCTCCCATTGTTAGCAACAAGAACTGGCTTCGGCTGCATTTTGTGTCTGATAGCAACCACCGTTACCGAGGTTTCAGTGCACATTATCAAGGTAAGATGAGTGTCTGCAGACATAATCTTCAAAATACAAATACACAAACTGTGTGCATTGCAGTCATTATTGGCGAACAGAACTCCACATGTACCTTATGTACATACAATCCACAATAAGCTGCTATATTTTTTTAATGTGGCTTTGTAAGATTTGTTTTATTTACTTGACAGTTTTGCAATTTTTTAATTTTCTTTCTGATACCCTGCTCTCCAACTCATTTTAATTACACATATTGCCTCTGATTGTCTAGTCTTTTCTCTGGCAAGCTCTGTCTTTTGTTCTTTCCCTCATATGTGGTTGGTTTTGTTTTTTCTCTCGGGTAAATGCTCAAAAGCTTGCAGTTATTATTATTTTTTCTCTCTCTCTCATTTTCTCTATGATACTGCCCCTGAATGTAAGAAAACGGTTGGAGATTTATTTGGCAACATTCATGTCTCCCAGCAGCGGTAATGAGAGGAGAATTCCTATAGCAAAAAGCACTTGGAGGAGACGGTGTTTCACTTGTTTTTCTGACCCTCTACCTTTTTTGCTTTATTCTCAAATTGCCTCTTAAGTCCATTCAGCATCAGCAGTCACTTAGAATGTTTGTATCGTCTTGACCAGAGGCATATGCAGTGTACCTATAGCACACTCAGAAAACACAGTGTGATTAAAATACCCAAGCAGATGGTGTTTTATGGAAAAGTGAAAGAGAGAAGTAAAGAAGGTGGAAAATTTAATCATAGTTGTCATAGCCTAGCCCGGTGGTGGTGCGTGGGGGGGTGACAACTCTTTTCTGTCAAGACAGTTGTAGGAGGAACTAATATTTATACATTGTTATAACTTGAGGTCAACTTTATATTTTTTTGTTACACAAACTGTTTCAGTGCATATTAGGCAAACCACATGCTGCATGATAGGTCCACTTTTAGCTTTTTTGCAACTTTTTGCTATCTAAAAAAGTTACGTCTGGTCACTCTGGACATTCAAAAAACAAACAAAACAAAACAAAAAAAAAAAAGTAGAACCATTTTGTCTTTCCTCCGAAAGACATCTTCAGTCTGAGAAGCTGTATTCAGCTCAGTCTTATAAATAGCACCTTCTCTGGGTATGGGATCCTCCTTTTCACCTGATGGCTGGCTGGAGTCCTGACCCAGACCAGTGGTCATTCCGTATGTTGTGAGAGTTTCAGAGAAGCTGAGACGTTTATTTCCTAAACATAACGTCCCAGTGGCTTTTAAACCCCAAAAAACATTACGGCAAAGACGGGTTCATCGCAAAGATCCAGTCCCCCGGCACAAACAGAGTAATATACTCTGCGGTCTACACTCATCTCCAGGCCAGTGGTCACTCTTTCAGGGATGAAGATGTTCACATCCTTGATAGGGAGGAACGATTGTTTGAGAGAGGAGTAAAGGAGGTCATCTTTGTGAAAAGAAACCATCCATCATTAAACAGAGGTGAAGGCCTCCGGGTTCAACTGTCCCCCTCTTAAAATGCTGTTATTGTTAAGCCTCCCGTATACTTCTGCATAAGTCTGTACGTGTATCCGTACACACACTGTACGCAGAGAGTTTAGCCCTACACCAGCGTAGTTCTTGCGTACATTCTCGCGTTTTCGTGCCAAATTTTGACGTCATTTCCTTAATTTCGTCGGGTTTAGACAGCTCCACAGACAAGTAGCGTTTACCTACGGGACATATTGAGGTTGCTGATTGGTCATTTGCTGACATGCCTACTGAATTGATTGACAGGTTGGGGAAAAAAAATAGGCGAGAGCTGACAGCTCCAGCTGCAGCGTTCTGTGTTTATATGTTGTTAATAAAAAGTTCTAAAAAATAAAAAACACAGTGAGCGCTGGTCCTGCAGCCCACACATCAGACCAGCACACCAGGAAATGTCCAGAACCTCCCACAGCCACATTGGACCTGAGTTTAATTTGCTCGTGACAAATTTGTTCATTTCTCATCATTTCAGTCATGGCGTCAACGTAGGAGGAAGAGATCACTGCCTTTTGGCAAAAAAAACCCAAAACAAAACAAAAGGCCAGATCAGGGATGAAGAGGGGGGAATTTAATACATTGGTGTTGCATACAAAACAGTCCGGCGCGTACATGCCCTGCGGGGGTACGCTTGTACCTCTGCGTAAGTATGGCGTAGCTCTGCGTACGGTGGTACGCAGAACTATACTGGGGGCTTTAGTACCACTCAGCCCTCTGTGAATAGCAAACAACCATCAGGGTGCTAACGATCCATCATTAGGCTGATGGTCCTCCTTAATCATGCGAACAGTTAATTCTGGCTGTCAGCAGCAAACTAGTTGATCTACTATGAGAAGGTGCTATTTTGTAACGCCTCAGAATGAATGTCTTTTGGATAAAAAGCAAAACATTTCAACAAGTTTTAAATTTTTTAATTAAATTATTTATTTATTTATTTTTAAATTTTAATCCATCCAGAGGACCTGACTTAACTCTTAGAATTTTGATTAAAGGTACAATTCAATTTTTCAAGATATAGGAAATTCAGTTCGGTTCAAAAATACTTTATTAATCCCAAAGGGAAATTAAATAAAATTAAATGTAGTACAGTATAGTCCCTCGTTTATCGCGGTGGTTTCATACCCTGCCCCCACCCCAGCAGTAAGTGAAAAACTGTGAAGTAGTGATACAGTAGTAGTCCAAGTTCATTAAACTTTGTCATGACATGTCAGGCTGCAATCACACTCATCACCTACAAAGTATTACTTCCAATCTCCCTCCTTAAATAAACAATTAACATTTAAATACTGTAACAGTTTAAATAAATAATCCATGCAGCATGGATTATTTATTTAAACTGTTACAGTATTTAAAATTAAACTGTAGAGTAGAGAAGTGCAGCAGAACATCACAGGATGTCACACAGCTTTAGCTCTGCAGCACAGAGCAGAAATGTACTTCTTGATCAATTACACTGAAACAACTGAACATAGAGGCTCTTAAATAATTAAAAACAACTTTTAACACTTATATTTTGTGATTATGGCAATTTTACGATGTGACATACTTTGAATTTTAAGCTGGAAGACAAAAGTTGATGGGTGCATCTGGACAGCAAAAGGTTAACCCTTCACAAAGCTGCTGCAGGAGAAATGTGTGTGGCAGAGGAGGAGATCAGCTGATCAGCTGCAGAAAGGAGCTTCCCCTGCACTTGTGGGCTGCACACATGGTGCAAAATAATTTAAAATAATTTATTTTAAATAAACAACCCATGGCTCATCCATTGATCAGCCAATTGTGTGTCATGTCCAGTCTTATTTTGAAAAACTGCCATAGAGTGAATCTGCAAAAAATGAACTGTGAAGTAGCGAGGGACTACTGTGTTCTTGAAGCCGTCCTTTGCTTCCTCACATGCAAAGGTTTCCAACAAAGATGTACAGGTAGTCTCTGTTGAGGGATTGCAGTCCAACATCTCTGAACTGACACATCAGTAGCAATTTTTGTGTTTTCTAAGGTTGATTAGCTGTGACAGCCATCTTGAATTGACTCCCAAAGGTAGATGAATAATTTGTAGATGAACACCTGGGGATTACTTTCAGATTTTTTTTCATTATAATTCACTGGTTATTGATATATTTTGCTAACAGACACACATACACATGCAAACAGACACAGATGATTACTGGTACATATTGCCCACTTTTCACGGACACAGACAACAATGCTGTGTTACACTTGTTCTTTGGCCCCACCAGTGTCATATTACCGTGTTGTTGCCTACCTCAGGACACTCGCCTACTGCCAGTGGGTGGATAACGTTGAGGAAACCCAGAAGCTGCTGGCGATGGACGGGCCTTTGAGCGACACACTAAAGTGGGTGCTGAGCCATCTAACTGGTAGCATGGTGCGCAGGGAGATGTACGGCCACGGCATCGGACGCTTCTCTAAGGAGGACGTGTACAGGCTGATGGAGAAGGACATGAGGACACTGGCCACTCTGCTGGGTAGGAATGAGTCTGTGCACTCATTTACTCTCAAAGTTCAAATGTTGCTTCACATGAAGACATTACCATCCACTGAGCTTCTAGCTCTTCATGTTATTCCAGTATTTTCCGTGTTTTGAGGTAAAGTCTTCCATCTATAGATATAGATTAAATTATATGCAGTTCACCAGATCACAGGACTTCAGCACAATATTTATATTCAGATGTCACAATGTATTAGAGCATCAGTGCCAACGAAGCAGACGGTCAGTGTTCAAGAACAGATTCAAACATCAGCGTCAGCAGGACGATGACAGATCAATGTTTAAAGGAGGTTCCTCACTATTATTAATGGCAGAGACCACACAATACTTCCTTCCATAGATGGAGAACTTTACTAATTGTCATTTATAATGTGTGTGAATGTTTCTGTTCAGTGTCCTGAGGTGACTTCTCTTGTGACTTGGTGCTATAGAAATAAACTGGACTCAACTGAATTGAATACTTTTTCTATATACAGTATAAAAAAAGATCACCTGTTTTTTAATTAATAGTTTAATAGAAGAATAAATCAGACTTCAAGCTTATTCAACATTCTGTTTAACTGACATAATGTTTTGTCTTCGTCCTTCGTGTTATTATGTTTTTACAAAAAGAGAGGTGTCTTTTTGGGGTTTGACAATTTTTTTTTTTTAACAAACAACCTGTAGGACACTTTTACAATTCAGACTTCAGACTGGATAAAAGTGGAATTATCACATCATGTTTTTATTTTTTTATTTTATTCATTATGTGAAGTTATCAGTTGTCAAATCTTTGCCTGCTGTGCTTGACCCTTTGATTCTTCCTTCTAGCAAGAACGATTTGTGTTTCTGCTTCTGGGAGAGTCACTGTCTGCAACATGCAGCACAATGGGGCTTGAGTGTACGTTTACACACCTATTATCTGCTGCAGGATGTCTGCATCGGGCCAGTTCTATGTCTGGATTATCATCCATCCTTCAGGATCACGCTGAAACATGATGCTAGGCTAATGAGGCCTAGCATCATGACTAATACACTCTGTCTAAATGTTTTGTACAGCACGTTTATGCTCCTCGCTGAAAGCAAACCAAAGATCTAATGCGCTGTTTTCTTACACGCCAGAACAAACACAACTGTTCTGCTGTTTGTATTTAAACTCTGCTCACTTACAGAAACAGACCAATTATATTATGTGCAGTAAACCTTCAAAATGAATACAATATAAAAGTGCTGAGATGTGAGGCTCAGGTGTAGAACTGTTGGAGCCGTGTATTGGTCTGTGTGTGCCATTTTAATGACCAACCTGTAGCCGTACAATGGAAAGAGTGAAAGCATCACAGCACCCAACGACCACGGGGCTCATCTTTTTGTTTTCTGCTCTAAGAGAGAGAGGTTTTCATCTGAAATCTGTTGCTCCTCCAGCCTGAACATGAATTTACTTTACAATTAAATTAGTTCTAGAAAGAAGCACCAAAATAATACATTTAAAAATGTATAAAAACAATAAACAACAAGAACTTTATGAAAGATAACAATGGTTTTAGCGTATGAGTCATAAAGTTTTATAGAGTACATAAAGGACTGTGCTGTAGTTCAAACAGGGTTTATTAAGCTACAGTAGTTAGTAAGAATGTGAAAAGTTCAAATACGTAGTTAACTAAATGTAACTAACACGTTGCCTTATTGGATAGTTATTAAGTGTTTTGTTTTTCTGCACTGCAGGCGATAAAAAATACTTCATGGGCTCCAAGGTGTCATCGTTAGACGCCACAGTGTTCGGGCATCTAGCTCAGGCTATGTGGACTCTACCTGGGACCCGACCAGAGCAGCTCATCAAAGGTCAGCGTCTGTTCAGCTCTCAACACACGCACCTACTTCTGAAACATTGTTCACTTGAACACTGAACCTTGCATGTGTGGTTTGTGGTGTGAACTTTGACCTTGTCCTCACAGTGCTTGGCTAACATACAGTAGGCTGTACAAGAACAAATGTGTTTCAATTTTTTTACCTTTGCTTTTAGCTCATTTTTAGCAACATGCTCCTCTGAGAGCACATCAATCCATCCATCATGTCATGATTTGAAGAAGTCACAGTCAAACCTACAATTCTCCATCATCTTTGCTGCAGTGTAAAAGCTTTTAGTTGAGGTGCCAGAGGCAGTGCAGGTTTTTTTAAGCACAGAGCTGCACTCTCCTCCTCCTCCTCCACCTGTTGAGTTGTCACCCCTCAGACTTCTCATTAAAAACAAAGAGTTTGTTGTTTTCAGCAGCACAAAGCCAGATCCAGATGGTTAAAGCTTGAAAAGGAGAAACAGCCCTTTGTTTAAAGGTGTGCACGTATGTTAGGTAAAGAAAAACTAACCTGCAGGTTCATTATAACTCGGCTAATTAACAAGCGAACGTCAACCTGCTAGAATTAACTTGGGACTTAGCCACAGTAGAGTTGTTTGGGCATGTTTTTTTTAACTCTTACTTAACTCACAGATTGTAACTAGCTGCTTATCAGATGAAGTTGGAAAGGTGCAAAAAGGACACAACTGCAACATTCAGGAAACACTTATTTCTTCCAGAGCACAGCAAGCACATTATTCATGTGGCAACTTTAGTTGTCACCAACTATAGGTAATAATGTTTGTCAGCAGGAAGCCAGTCAACAACATTTGACCTGCCAGGTGCAAATATGTGCCAGACATGTCCGGGGGTCCTGGTCCCACTCTGCAATGTGCCCCTTTGTGTTAGGAGAAAACACTGGGCTGTAACATCTGGACCCCAAGTTTCTTTTTCTGACAGAGAAGTCATTTTCTGCACAATGAACATGTTTACACCACAGCTGTAACTAAACATAGCTGCTGTTTATGTTGTGGTTTATATTCACATTATTGTTTTTTTTTTACACAGCCAGCTGGCTCTCTGGTGTTTTGTCTGACACTGATTATTCATTTAACCTCAATATTTGGAATCAAATTTGGTTTCAGTCTTGATCAATAGCTGATGCACATTTAAACAGTGACTGTCAACACATTCACTTGTGAGCACACACAATACGGTACCTGTGCGTCAAAATCAAATCTATTAATAGCTGCAGTGTACGAAATTATATTATGATGTTCACAATGTCATTATTTAAGCACCTGCAGTACTGACATTTCTGTGTTTAAATAAAAGCTAACGAATCATGTAATACATGGCACTTTTGCTCTAGGTTATCATATGATAATCTAAATGTGTTTAATTGTATTCAGTTATGATTAAAATGAGTTTAATTTTATGCCACTAGGTGGCAGTAATGTTCTGCAGCAAACCATTGATTAATATTGTAGTGGCTTGCAGGGTGTCATTAGAAGAGTCTCTGATCTTTTCTGGCCTTTTCCAGTTCACAGTCTGTGATTTAAAACATTTTAAATCATAAGGGTCTTATTAAAGAGACAAGACTCATAAACTGAGTCTTTCTCTTTTAGTTACCTCAGCTTCCTGCCTGTGTTAACTTGCTGTGGCTGATGTCTCCACAGGAGAGCTGATCAACCTGGCCATGTTCTGTGAGCGCATGCGGAGGAGGTTCTGGCCCGAGTGGTTTGTGGAGGTGGAGGATCTTTACTATGATGGAGACAGTGAGAGCAGCAGCAGCCGTGGGACCCCTGCGGGGCTGCTGGACTTTGACCTCTTCTCCAGGACTGACACGCTGGACGAGAGCGACAGCAGCAACCACTCAGCCAGACACACACACACTCCCACTCTGAACTCCGACCAGTCGCTCTTTGACTCAGACGTGGACACGGGCTCTGAAAATGACAGTCACCTTAAAGAGGAGTTGGTGCCAGACTTAGAGGTTTGACGACAACAACTGGCACATCTGGAGAAACTGTTCCAGCTCCTCTGGTTTCCAAACCCAGCATGTTGCAGCTTCCCAACATCCAGACTGGGTGTTTATATGCAGAGGATACAAACTGGAGTTCCTAATTTTAAACAAACCGTACGTTTTGTCCCCTCCTGTACCATCGGAAGTGTCCATCTGGCAGTTCCTCCTTGCCTTATTTGTCTCAGATACAGAAGTTGTCATTAAGTTGCCCAAGCTGATCATCTGGTCTTGGTAAAAAAAAAAAAAAAAAAAAAAAATAGCGCAAAGAAGAAACAACGTTGCAGATGGGACAGGTGGCACTTCACTTGCTATGAAATGATGCAACTAATCACCACTCTGCCGTACGTCATAACTCATAAATCCATTCCAACAGACCACGTGGTTCCAAAGGAACAGCTGCTGTTTATCATTCATGATGCTGAATAGTAAACACAGACGACGCAGAGTGCCACTTCATCTGCTGCATCCATCCTTGTGTTGTTTGATGCACGCTGCTGGAGATGGAAGAAATGTTATCATTTACAGTCCTACAAGTCACATTCACCTGTTGGTTTGTGAATGAAGAAAAGGAAAACAGATAGAAAGATTTGTGCCTGTTTTATTTATCAGTTATCTTTTTTTTTTTTTTACTGGTTAATTATCTCCTTTTTTTTTTTTTTTCTTTAGACTTGAATTTTAGTAATTTCAGCATCCCTGTGGTGCAGTTTACGTGATGCAGTTCTTACATTCCACCACTAGATGGAGACAGTCAGCATGATGTCCTGATTTAGTAACAAAAATCTTTTATTTACTTCATTCCTCCATAATAATAACCAAGTGGCCTGTCATACACTGCATAAATACATAAGTAGAAGTACATAAATAACTGCATTTGAGTGCAACTTCAAATTAGCCTTGGTGCTCAGAATATTTAAAATAAATACTCCTTTTTTGTTCTGATTTAACTTATAATCAGTGCCATATGATTATTTTTCTATTATGAGTTTATGCATTAAATGTATATTTTTTTGTTAATCTTTATTTTCTTATTGCTCTCAAAGAGAGGGGTTTCTTTGCACTAGTGTGGATTTATGGTCACCTGTGAAAAGCAGAGGTCTGCAATAAATGCACGGGTGAAAAAAAGAGGTGGAAGCACAGATGAAGCAGGACTCCTGACATGATGCTGAGAGGACACTACTGCTTACCTTGACAGTGTGTGTGTGTGTGTGTGAATGTTCCTGTGTGTGCACAAACATCTTGGTGGTCAGAATAAAACGAGTAGCTGATTGTTAATTACAAATAAAAGTCCTGGGTGAAAACAGGAACCAGAAGTGTCAAGAGAGCTGTCACTGTAATGAAACGACAATGAGGCGGCTGTAGAAATAATTATAAAGTGGATATTATATATTTGAAGTGGTGGGTTATGCTGATGACACATTTCTTACAGCTCGTTGAGTTCCTCAGTGGAGATGAATGGAATTTTATTAATGCTGCTTAAATGTTCCACAGCAACATTTCCATTAACTTCTGTAGCTGTGAGTTCAATATCAGTGCAAAACTACAGTATTTTAGGACTTGGATTGAGGCCCATAGAACGTATAGAAAACAAAAAAGGGACATTTATTATTGGGTTGAGTCATTCCTATAGGATGATGTACCATCATTTTCTTTTTAATGTTTTTATTAATGTATATTTGGCAGTTTTGAAGGTGGGTTCTTTGGAAACTTTATGAGAACATAATTTTCCAGTTGTAAGGGTTGTAGCTCTGAACGTCTGCAGCAGCAATGCAACAACGCTGCCTTGAAGGGTTCATAGCAGTTTGTGTAAAAACGACCATCTAAACCTTCACATCACTGTAAACTGTACATTACACGGTGATTAAGGAGGAAATACGAAGTTCAAATTACAGTTAACTCCAGGATGCATCAAGGTGCTACAGCTAGCTGCTGCTGTCTGCACCTGCAAATAACCAAAGAGTTCTGCCTAAATGACTGTGATGTAAAGTTTTATAAACCGTTTGCGTGAACGACAGCGTTTTTGGAGCCGGGAGCTGTTTTCAAAATGGCAGAAATCCAGCTTGGTTCCAGCTCTGCGGTCAGACTAGCCTTTAGCTCGTCGACAGTCTTGCAGACTGTGTTTGTCTGAACGGGTTGTTTAAGGAGCTTTCTACAACTGTTCATAGCCTTTACACAGAACCTCCCTTCAGAACGGACGGAGTGCCTCTGAGCAGTAACTGGGGGGTGCAGCAGCCTCTGTTGAGACTTCTAACGTCCTTTAATCCAACGTGTGCGTTTTTACTCTGAACAGCTCTTTGTGTTTTGTCTCTGAGCTCATCGTTCTCTCAGACAGCAGACTGTTCTTTCATTTTGGAGGAGTGGTGGCGCAGAGGCTAGAGAAGGTGGGCCTGTGATTGGAAGATCGCTGGTTCGACTCCCCGACCAACAACATCAAAATGTGTGTGGAAAAGGTTAAACACCCACACCTGCCTAAACCCTCATTTGCCCCACTCTGGGCTCTTGAGCAAGGCCCTTAACCCCCACCATCTGCTCCCTAAACAGGTCTCTCTTGAAAATTAGTTCTCATGACTCAATGAGACTTCCTGGATAAATAAAGGGTAAATAAATAAATAAAATAACTTAAAAACTCTGAATACAAAGACTGACTACTAATATGTACAAATTATTGTGTGCTGCTCAACATTTACCACTAAACTCGTATAACAGGAGCTCCTCTAGAAAGTGTCCCAAGCAGGGGTCAGATGTGGGGTCACTTAGGGTGGCACACCAAAACCTAAAAACACACAACTTTAGGAGTTCTGTTATATATTGGTTTATTGAAGGAAATAAACTACAAGTTTAACTAAACTAATAAACTAAAAAAAAGCACATCGTCAAGTGAAGGTCTCAGGAAGATTAGACTGTGGAGCCAGGGGACCAGCGGGGAGGCCATGCCTCCTCCAGCCCCCTCTTGCTGGTGCCCCTGCATGGTAATGTTTTTTAGCAGCTTTGAATGTTAAATAAAGTTCCATTCATCTCCATTTTTTGAAGTAAATGCGGCAGTCTTTAAAACTACGCAGGAAAACCAAAATGTCTTTCAAGTGTGAGCGTAGATTTTACTTTGTGCAATAAACAAAAGGTTGAAGACTGAGCAGGAGATTTAGATCTGAAGGGGCAGAGTTTGGTCCAGATACTTTGAAAGTTTTTCCATCGTAGTCTTGTTCAACCTGATCTCCACAGACCGAACCATGAAACTGATTCAAATCAAGCCATATTAAAACTAAAGTCTTATCTGGGGCCAATATTGCTGGAGATATGTAAATACATTACTGTGTGTATCATACTGTGTGTATCATACTGTGTGTATCATACTGTGTGTATCATACTGTGTGTGTATCATAGCGTATGTAAATCTGACTGATCAATCTGTGGCTGTGCAGTCATAAAAAACATGGACGACTGGATGATTTCAATAAAAACTAGCTGTGATGGTTTTATCACGTTGTGTCTGCGTGTGTGTGTCAGAAAAGAACTTCTTGTGTCACGATGAGGCGTTCCTGCTCCAGATGTTGTGTCTGCTGTCCCATGTTGTCGTCGTGGACTGTACTGCGTGGTTGTGTTTGCACTCAGGTGCAGAGAAGCAGATTAAAAGTCTGCCAGCTGCTGGAGGAGAGGATGAAGGTGGAGGACCTGGGGGAAGATAAAGTTCGGAAGGGAACAGGAGCAAAGAGAGAATAAGGAGAGGAGCAGGTGGGAGGGAGGAGGGGGAAAAGATGAAAGGATTTCAAGACGAGAGGAGAAAAGAATGGAGAATAGAAGAATTTGCAGTGGAGAGGAAAAGGGAGAAGTGGGGGGGATGTGGTGGCTGGGCTCTGGGCCCAAGGAGGAGAAACGGAGGCCACGGTTCAGGAACCAGGCTCCCGGGGGACGACGCAGGTGCAGGCTGCGAGCGAGGCCTTTGGGCCTGACGGGGGCTGCCAGAGCTTAAAACAATCTGCACTGCTCCGTTTTTTTTAATTTGGCTGATGTGAGCAGCCCACCACCTCCTCTCTGACGCTCTCTCCTCCTCTCTGTGCTTAACAGATCAGCGATCCACAAAGAGGGGTAAACACACACGGAGCAAAATTAAAACCCCAACTCCCCCGGCACGGCAAAACAAATTAGAGCAAACAAATTACAGAGAGTCAACACAAACAGTGAAGCATCTGTGGCTCTCTGGACTGCTGGAGCCGGTGGCTGCCTCCCATACAGCCCCCCCCCCCACACACACACCTTCAGAGCAGACACCAGCAGACCCGTAAAAACACTGTCAGAGTTTGACAGAGACGCTTTATGTTTTGATGCAGCAGAAGGTTTAACCATGAAGACTGAACCATGTACAGTAAATACATCCAACCTTTATTTAGAAAGGCTGATCCCATTGAGCCTCCCATGACAAGAGACCTGGAAATACAACATTTTTTATGCTTCTAACTTCTTTCTGCTAAGTTCAGCTTGTTATGCTCCTTTCAGCTTATTTATGCATGTTTCAGCCTTTTCTGCTACTTCAGCTATAGTTAGCTGTTTCTATTCTAATTTTAGCTTTTTCAGCTACTTCTACTTTTTTAAAAACTTGTTTCAACATTTATCAGCCTAATTCAGCAAAATAAGCTCTCTTGCTATTTTCCACATCTTTCTGCCTTTTTAGCTACTTTTAGCTTTTTATTTTTTTTTTTTGTTGTTGCAAATTTCTACTTTTTTTCAGATAATTTCCACTGTGTGTGATTATTTCTGCTTCTTCTAGTATAACTGGGCAAACATGTTCTTTTGCTAATTTAAGCTAACCTTTCAGCTGCATTTTTAGCATTATTTTAGCTAATTTCAGCTGTTCTCATGGTTTTCTTGGTAATTGTATCTACTTTCAGCATAATTGTTTTTTCCCCTGCTAATTTCAGCTTGCTATGCTCCTTTCAGTGTTTTCTGCTATTTTTCACCTTTTTCGGCTCTTTCAGCTATTTAGCTCTTTTGAAGCTAATTTTAGCTTTGTCAGCTAATTCCACTTTTTTATTTATTTTTTTTATTTTCATTTTTTCAGCTCATTTCAATTCTTTCCGCTTCCATCTGGTATTTTAAGCGTCTTTTATCCTTTTTGGCTACTTTTCAGCTATTTCTTTTTGCTAATTTAGTCTTGTTCTTCCATTTCAGCTATCTTTCAAACTGTCTATTTTGCGGCTAATTTCAGCTGTTTTTCAGCATGTTCTTCTGCAATAAGCATTCTGCATTTTCGCAGGAAATGCAATTTCTCTAGTTGCTCATAAAATCAAAGACCCGTCTTTTATGTCTGCGCGTTAAATGGAAATGATCTTATGTTGTGCAGCTGTTTTGGTCAAACCTTGAAAACAGCTGTCTGCATGAGACGTCAGAGCATGGCTTGGTTAACTCTCAGCTTGCACCACATCAGCTTTTAGCTCAACATCTGTAAAAACTGGCTGTAACAGCTGTCTATGTGGTTGATAATAACTAGCTATGGTTGCCACCCTAATTCATAGTAATCCGACATGTGAGTACGCTTGTGTGTATTTTTTTGTTCTACCTCACTTAGCCTGCCTCTCTTAGCCTCGTGGCCCCTGTGGCCCCTGTGGCCCTCTGGCATGACTGTGGCTGGTCCATCTGCCTCCTGACGAGGTCTGATGGGACCTGGGCCATGGACGACTGCTCCCCTCCCTGTTCTGCACCTCCACAAATCTCCCCTGCACAGAACACCATCAAAAGCCCCCCCAGGCCAGCTGCTCAGGCCCCTGAACCTGCCCGTCGGTGCCAGTTGGGCCTCGGGACCAGAGGTAGGACCAGTTCACAAACACAAACTGAGCATGTGCACGTTTCTCACAATATGTTCTGAAAGCCTCTTTAAAACGAGGCGCTACAAGGTCACATGGGTGGTCCGGATGAAAACACACACGTACACACACCAGTGGTGTGTGCCAGCTCTTCGCAGGCCCAGGTGTGTGTCCTCCCCCCCCACCCCAAACCCGCTCCTGAGAATAGTGAGTTCACAGGGGTGGGACACCAACAGGTGGCGCTGTTTTCTTTACTAATTACTGCTTTATTTATTCATTGGCATGTGGAAGCGTCCAGATGACTTTGGCTGGCCTTCAGAAGATAAAAGCCAGTGTGTGTGTGTGTGTGTGTGTGTGTGTGTGTGTGTGTGTGTGTGTGTGTGTGTGTGTGTGTGTGTGTGTGTG
>JARVGV010001153.1:33913908-33924132 GCA_031762435.1 Hypsolebias longignatus | reverse complement strand
CCACCCCCCCCCCCCCCCCTGAATTTCATCTGGAACCTCCGGTGACATTAATTGAAGCCATGCTCTTTGTGTTTCATCCTCACTGTTCGGTATGACAGTAATCATAAAGAGATGGTCCAAGTAGAGAAGGGTAAGAAAGATCAGGATCAAGAAAACATTGAGTGAAAGATACTGCTTCACTTAGAAGGGAGCTAGGTGAGTGGGTGATGGACAAAACAAATACTCAACTATGGGAAAGATGAGGAGAGCCCCTTAAATCCACCTAGTGATAAATCCTTGAGAAAATAATGCATATAAAGAAAATATTAAGACGGTATGTGTAGGGCTTTGATATTCATTTGAAATAATGATTGTGGGGTTGCACAGCATTAAAGGAATCAACGTTATTACACATTACTTTTTTCTGTAATTGTCAGGTCTTTGTGCACATTAAATACAAGATGCCAAAGCTTTGTTGGGAAAATGCCTTTAATTGACCTAATGTAGTTGATTTGTCTAATTTTTCATAATTATATAGACAAACAAATATCAGCTGCCGTTAAAGAGTCACCTGTCCATCACCTGCAACAATGTATCCTTTGTGCGGCACAGAAAACCCCAGCCTGGATGTTTCCTATCCCCCTCGGATAATTTCTGCTAAATGTTAGCAGGTAGTTGAGACACCAGAGGCCATAGTGTTGGCATACCACTATGCATTGTCGTTACCTGCTTGATCAAATGGAAGGACATCTCTGTTTTTTTTTTTTTTGTTTGTTTTGTTTTGTTTTTAGATTGGATATATTTTTTGGACATGTGTTTTAAATTCACCCTTTTCCATCCATCCGTTTTTTTTTTTTTTTTTTTTTTCATTTATTTCATTGATCCTTTATTTATCCAGGTTAGTCTCATTGAGCCACGAGAACTCATTTTCAAGAGAGACCTGTTAGGGAGCAGATGGTGGGGGTTAAAGGGCTTGCTCAGGGGCCCAGAGTGTGGTGAATGAGGGTGGAGGCAGGTGTGGGTGTTTCACCTTTTTTCCACCCACATTTTTTGATGTTGTCGGTACCGGGGCTTGAACCGGTGATCTCCCGATCACAGGCCCACCGTCTCTAACCACTGCGCCACCACTCCCCCATAATGACTTGGCTTTTTGCGTGGGGTCAGTTCAGCATGTGGTCCTACGTCTTGGATTTATTGTGTTCAAGATAAAACTACAATGGCCGAAACACATGGGATCATATTGATCTTTTTTAGAGTGCTACCTGTAACAACGCTGTAGTTGTTAGGAAACCGCTTGGTGTATTACTGTGTTACTACCAGGTGCTGGCAGATTAAAAATGCTGCTGCAGATTAAAAATGCTGCTGCTTATCGAAATGACAGTCTCATTAAAAATGAAGTAGTCAAATTTAACAACTATATGTCCATACACTCCTTCACATTGATTTATTGAACTGGCAAAAAGAGAAAAAACACAAATATTCTTTATACTCTTACAATTGTGCATGATGGGGTCACCATCACTTTACGTATCTGACACAGTAACATACGTAGTGCGGTCTTCTGCACTGCCAGATTTTTATGGATAACTCTGCTCTTTGAATTGAGAAAGCTCCTCGGATGAAGAGCGAAACGTCTTCTGTTCCAAATAAAGTCCAGTTGTTTCTGTATTGAACTTTTTTTTTATCATGTCCTGGATGACTGAGAATCTTCACTAGCATTTCTTGATGTTCTTAAATTAAAAAAAAATATATTGAGTTGTGTGGATAGGACAAGTTTTCTGTGGTTGATGTGGGGATAGTTCATTTTTTCTTGAGTCAGCAATTTTCAAATAGTAATTTTTGCTTGAGTTTGTCCATCTCTAGTTTGCACGTAAAAGTACTGCCACTGTCTTAAGGAAAGTGAGTGTTCTACACGGTTGGACTCAAATCTGCCACCAAGTTTGGGTTGGACCTGTCAACTGTGCCTCAGATTATCTGTTTGTAGTAGAACTTGTGGGAGTTTCCTGCACATCTTCTGTATATTGATGTGTTTTTCTTTTCTAGTCACCGTGGAGTCGACCGGCATCCTGCCTCCAGATGTTTTGGTCTCAGAGGCCATCCAAGTCCTCATGGCCAAGTGTCAGACGCTCCTCGGGGAAATGAACTCCACGGACATGGAATGAACGAATGACTGAACAGTCATCCGTTCATCTGAGCTCCTCATCAAATGGTTATGGTCAGATGCCTTTAAGATGTACATGTAAATGTTTGAAAACATGGATTTTTTTTTCTACTTGACTTTCACCACAGAGTTTGTTTAAAAATGCAGAATCTAACTAAATTATCATTTTGATGTGCATGTATTTTGGCTTAAAACCTTAAAGTGAACGGGAGGATACACTGGCAGGAAAATCACCAAACATTTCTCAGTGTGGAGCAAATGCCCCTTTAGGTGTGTGGCTTTAACACCCCTGATCAGTTTTTCTGTTACTGTTCAGTTTTAGATAAATAGAAGTCAACTGACCTAAAAAAAAATACTTCTGTACTTAATAAAAACAAATAAAAATGTATATGAAAAATTTGAAGGGTACCAATGCAGCTACTGTCAACATCCCAACACGTGTACATGAACCTTCTTCGATTAAGCTCAATTTGGGACTAAATTTGTTATAATCTAAAGGCAGTATGTCACTGGTTGCCATTTTTGGAGACTAGTTGATGACTCAAAATTGTAAGAAATTTGACAAATTTTCATCTGCAGTCTCTGTCTTTGGAGTGCTTGCAACCAAGCAAACCCTGTTTCCATTCATTTATTTATTTGTATTAAAGCACAGATTATTTTTGCGTACATTGACTTGCAAAATTGTATTCTTTGTCATGCACGTTATTTTGTTGCCCCCATTCTATTCGCTTTAGCTGTTTTTTTGTTGTTATCTAGCCTCCAAATGGTCTACTAGTGGTTTTCAATATAACCTGTGTCCCACCTCAATGTGGACAGGATCATCACAGAGAGAACACGCGAAATGTCTACCCAAGACAAACAATTCAGTTTATTTATAAAGCGCCAAGTCACAACAAAATCATTCATCTCAGAGCACTGAACAGAAACGTTCATATATAAAAAAAAGTTAGTTAATAACATTATTTATGTGAGGAGCAGACTGCTTTGAATTTAACTCCATCACAGAACTCTCATCTTGAACAAGCATGAAGGCGACAGTGAAAGAAAAATACTCCCTCATGAGGAAGAAACCTTTAGCAGAACCAGACTCAGGACAAGAGGTCATCTGCTTTGACCGGCTGGGTTTGGTAGGAACAGATACACAATGGCAGGTCGAGAATCACATGTTAGGATAGAAATAGTGTCAAATGAAAACTATTCAATTTTAACAATTCATTTAAGGAAATGAGGTCAATTTGTCCTCTAGTACAGTGGTCCCCAACCACCGGGCCACGGACCGGTACCGGGACGTGGGTCAATTTGTACCGGATCCACAGGAAAAAATAAAATAAAACATTTTGAAAAATCACCAGATTCTCTCCACCACATCTGTCAATGACTCTCTTGACGCAGGTCAACATACACAAGCGGTAAGTTTCAGTTTCTGTTAGACGCATGCGCAGATTGGTTCTACATTTCTTGTTCAAGTGTAGCTGCGTGGTCCGGAGCAGACAGGAGGAGGTGTGCGGCCGTGTCTGCGCATTTGAATGATTACACTGCTTAGTTTTCAGCCCACCTGCCAAAGAGTGACTGTAAAACTATGAACTAAACAAAACCATAATTTTAAACAAAGCTTCCTTTTATCTCATCAGAGCACGTTTTGTCTGGAACTTTTGAATTCACATCAGAGCTGTTCCTTCACATTTCTGCTTCTGCTCTTAAAAATAATGTCCGCCCCTAAAAGTTCAAAGTCATGAGAAATTTTATTAAAAACACAAATATAATTAAAATTTTGCACTATGCATAAGTTCCTGCACTTAATACACTTATAAATCACACATAAAGTGATTAAAAGGAAATTTGAAATACAGGTGCTGGTCATAACATTAGAATACTGTATTGTGAAAAAGTTGATTTATGTCAGTAAGTCCATTCAAAAAGTGAAACTTATATTAATTTGTTTCAACAATGAGTTTACATCTTTTGTTTCATGTTAATCTTCTGTAATAAACCTTTGTAAAATACAACAGAATGCAGGACATGGCATCCATTTTATCCAAAATTTTCTCGGGTAGGACCTTCAGACCCCCCCGCCCCCCTCCATGAAAATATAGTCTGATATTAAACCGGTCTGTGGTGCAAAAAAGGTTGGGGACCACAGTAGTAAGTCTAGCAGCAAAACAAGCCAACCCTAACTATAGGATTTATCAAAAAGAAACGTCTTAAGTCCAGTCTTCAAACTGGACAATGTGTCAGCCTCATAGACAGAAACTGGAAGTTGGTTCCACAAGAGAGGAGCGAAAGATCTTCATCCCATTCTGCTTTTGGAAACTCTAGGAACCACAAGTAAACCTTCAGACTGAGAGCAAAGTGTTCTGTTAGGGAAATACATGCATGGTAAATGGACTGTACTTACATATCACCCTTCTATCTGATCAAGATACTCAAATAATCTGTGCCCTCATTTATTCATTCATAAAGCACTCTACTAGATCTCTACAAGCTAACTGAACAAATCATTCTAAAGAGACTAGTGCTTTAGATCACATTCAAACACCAATGGGACGTACAGTATATCGGAGGCAGTGAGGGGTTCAGTGTCTTGCCCAGGGACACTTCAGCATGTGACTGCTGGTGAATTTGAATCCTCAACTCTTGCAGTGGAAGATGAGTGCTCTAACCACTCAGCCACAACTGCCCTTCTTACAAAATATGGAACAATAAAATCTCAATTATAAGATGGAGCTAGGTTGTTGAGAGCTTTGTAGGTTAGAGGTAAGATTTTGAATTCAATTCTGGATTTGACAGGGAGCCAGTGGAGAGAAACTAAAACTGGAGATATGATCTCTCCCAGTAACTCCAGTTAAGACTCTGGCAGCAGCATTTTGGATCAACTGAAGACATTTTAAAGAAGTATTTGAATTACAACAAGATGTTGGTGTTTCTCTCACATCTTAAAAACCCAAGTTAAATTAGATTTCAATTGGTAAAACACTAGATATGACAGTATTTAGATAAAGCAACTGGATGTAAAATAGATTCATATAGTCCATAAATAAATCCAAAACTTTAACTTTACTTAACTAAATATTATCAGGAAAACATGACAAACTTTCAATGGGGAGCTGTTTAACGAGGGACGGCGTTCAATTTAAGCTCAGATCTGCCGCAGCAAATGTCTGAAAATGCACGTTTGTGTGTGTGTGTATGTGTCAGTGTGTGTGTTCTATAGCGTTCTCTGCGTGTGAGTGTATGTGTGATGTGAGCAGATCAGGGGCCAGGCATGGCGGCCCCCAGTTGAGAGCAGCATTGATTTGTTGTTGGAAAACAAGCAGCTGGATGCTATAGGTGGATCAATAAGGCCTACATGCCTCCCAGCATGCCTTTCTTCGAGGCTGACACGGCTCTCTGAGAAACCATAACCCTGCTGTCGCTGGGAATCTCACGAGTCTAACTCTGAGCAGTTTTTAATTGAGCAGAGGTTAATTTTGCACCTAATTCTAATTAGGATTTAGCTCATGTTGCTGTGCTCACTGGTGATGCTATTACAAAAGGTTCAATTTACAAATAAACAATTAAACTGAATAAAAACTGGGTAAGCTTTGGTACCACAGGCACACTAAATAGTATTTGTCTGTTGAAATGGTGTGAGAACCACAAGCAGAAACACATCGGGGCTCAGAGGAAGAAGACACTAAACTGACTTTTCTTCAAGGGGGACAAAGAAACTGGAAGGATTAGCAAAAGCAGAATAACAAGAACGCAAGGAACTGGTTTCAAAGCCATGGAGAAACTATGGAGTCACGAAGCAACAAGGTGGGGAAGGATTAGTGATGGGTGAGAGTCAGGGGGAAGGAAAGTGAGAGGAGAGAGAAGATACTGATGCTGAGGGAAACAAACACGAGACAAAACACATCGGAGCAGGAGTATGATGGACAGAATGAGATAAACAGCAACTGGGAGTGAATATTATTCATTTACAATATTAAGAAAAGAAAAGAGACAACATCACTGACAAATACAGACAAGTGGTGAAGAGAGAGAGAAGGAACAACTTGGTGATGTTTTTATTGTTGCTTTCCAAGAAGAGCAGAAGTTAAAGCTGGTTCGTGTCCAGGTCACCCAGGCTGCTCATTTTTTTGCCAGCTGGACACATTTAAGATGCTCTGAGCCAAACAAACCACTTAATAACATAAAACAGCAGCTTCTGTGGGCAGAATTTCACTGAGTCACCTTTAACACCAAAACCAGTTATAAAGTAAAAACAAGCTCCCCAGTGCAATTTACTGTATATACAAACCAGATTCCAAAAAAGTTGGCACACTAAACAAATAGTGAATAAAAACTGAATGCAATGATGTGGAGGTGCCAACATCTAATATTTTATTCAGAATAGAACACAAATCACAGATCAAAAGTTGAAACTGAGAGAATGTATCATTTTAAGGGAAAAATAGGTGTGTCTGACTGGGAGATCGCGAGGAAAACCCAGGTCACACTGGAGAGACTGTGCCTCTCAGTTGGCCTGGGAATGCCTTGGAATCCTCCCAGAAGAGCTGGAAGAGGTGGCAGTGGAAATAGATGCCTGCTCAAGCTGCTGTCCTCGAGACCCGACTTCAGAACAGGCAGAAGATAATGGATGAATAGATGGATGCAGAGAACTAATTTCATCATTGTATGAGAACATACAATGACAACAACATATTGCACTTTATTAAAATATATATTTTGTAGATGGAGTTTCTCATAGTTTAATAATAATGGATGGATGGATGGATGGAATGGTATCACCAATACTGTCCAGAGGACCTAATTTCAGTCTGAGGAGCCACAACAAACTGAGTCCCACAAGCACACAAGACTTGATGAAGTCCTTTGGATGAAGAACAAAACATCTCAACAACAAGACCAAAAAAGAAACCGTCCAGTTGACCTGACTGATCTTTGTTGGATAAAAGGTATCGCAAGACCAATGCGGTCATGTAAAATCAAACTATCTGTGATCCATTCAAACTTTAAATGATGATTCTTTGGTGAAGTGTGTCTGAACTGTGAAGCTCCAAAGATATAAAAGTTATTTTACTTATTTTATTTCAAACTTTGTTGGTCAGTGAATTATGTGCAAGTTTTGTCTACAATGGAATATTTCAATAGTTATAGTGCACTATTCCCAGTGGATGTTTGGGATTTTCTAGTGGGAGGAATAGCAATCTGTGCATTGTGAGGTAACTGAAGAATATTTCTTGAATAATATCAAGGCTTCTTCAGCGCAGCAATTCTACCTTTATTAATCATAGACTAACCTAGAGGTTAGGATTCCTGGTTTTCACCCCGGCAGCCCGGGTTCAACTCCTGGTATGGGAACGTCTCGTTTTGGAGCCGAGATGGGGTAGAGGTAGGGCAGCCGACCCAGGACATAAAGTCCCAGGTTCAATCCCCGGCCATTCCCACACGTTGTGGTGTCTCTGAGCAAGACACCCAATCCCTAATTGCTCCCTGGGTGCTTACATAGCTGCCCACTGCTCCACCTGGGTGCATCTCAGGTGTGATGGGTTAAATGCAGAGAACTAATTTCATCATTGTATAGAAACATACGATGATGCCAATCTCAGACTTCCCCTCCCCTTTGTAAAAGTGGGAGTACAGAACTGGTAAGGCCACAGAAAAGCATCTAGAGGGGTAGAAAGTAGCAGGACCAAACAATTTGCAGACGAGAGTGACAATATTGTGATTGTCTTCAAACACAAATTTCTAATAGTTATGCTTTTGTGTTTGAAAATCAGACTGTGCGGTTGTGAATGAAGTTTTGTAACTTTGCAAAATAAATTGGATTATATTTTTTTCTTATTTGGGTCTCAAAGCCAACCAACAGGATTTCTGATTTGTCTTCAAGCTTTAAAACACAGACAGTCGGACAGAGTTTGGCTGGTTTCAGACAAACTTCCTCTAGATGCAACATAAAATCCTACACTTTGGACCTCACCATCATAATTTTGCAAGAGAATTAAGCCTCCGTTTAACCACAAAACATCTTCATAAATGTCAGTGAACTTTAATTTCAGTTTCTCTTAATTTTTTTTTTTTTCCAATTTGCACACCAAAGCTTAGTGCCTTCTCCATCTCGCAGCTCTGTGTCATCCAGTGACTGTGCATCTAGGTAATTTGAAGTCCCCTTAATCCTAATCTCTAATCCCATTTGACTAAACATTCCCTGCCATCTGGCCCTGGCTAGACAAGAAATAAAAACCCTCGCAGACCTGCACACAGACGGGCTCTCGACTAATCAGATCGAGACGCAGCTGTAGTCAAAGATATTGATGACAACCTTTTCTCGAGAAGTGTTGGTCTGAGCCTGTTTACAGATGGAGCAGAAGGCTAAATATTTGTGAATGACGTTGCACTAGACACCACACACTCATGTAATCTCAGTGTTTGGAACGTGAAGGACCTGGCTGAGAATGTGGCCTAAACAGTGGAGCAGCAAAAGGTCGGGACTGCCAGCTCTTCTTTGTGTTTATTTGACCCTCATCCTCACTGCTGCTCATATTTGTACCCTTTAACACAATTTGTTTTCTTTGTTAGATGTGTGTGTGTTTATGTGTGTCCCTGCATGGAGGCTTCTTGCATTCAGGGTCAGCTTTGCTGTCTGAAGCAGACAAAGACGCTTGAAACCTGGGAGTTGCATAACCGAGTGAGAAACACAACACTGTCAGGTGTGACTCGATCTGATAAAAATGGATTGTTACACGAGCATTGTTTTGTGGTGTGTGTGTCGGGTGGGGATGGGGGGTGGGGGTGGGTTAAAAAAAGCAACACTTCAATTAAGTAACACAAACCACCATGCTTCAAACCACTCCGCCACCTCTGTTTCTGCTTTTCTTAGACTTGTTGTTATAGGTGCGTGCGTGCGTGCGTGCGTGCGTGCGTGCGTGCGTGCGTGTGTGCGTGCGTGTGTGTGTGGGTGTGCGCGTCTGTGTGTGGGGGGGGGGGGGGTGTTAGGCCTGTCATAAATTTAACTGGGCAATTGTCTCAAAAATTATTGCGATAAATGATAATATTGTTTGACATTTGACAATAATTAGTAATTATTGTACAATTTAAGAACTATTGGTTAATTTTTACATGTTGTAACTTTTTGTCGACCACTAGATGGCAGTATAAGACTGTTTGAACTGATGGATGGATAGTGAGCAGCGTGTCTATGAAAAATGAGAGGGAGGCCCCTTGACATAACATGGGCTGTCTCTTGTTCATGTTTTTCGGTTCTCAAAATGGTGGACACTCAGTGTGGTTTCAGCTCTTTAGCATTTTTCACACAAAGTTTTTAATAAAAAAATCAGTAAACAAGTTTTCAGCTTCTTTTTGCAAAGAAAAACAACTTTTTACACGAAGGCATGGGTTTCAAGCGTGAATTTTGGAGCTTTGACAAGACGGAGTTTTTTTTCCTGAGGTCAGCCTGTTAGCATAGCTTCTCAGCTTAGCTGCTTTTAACAATCTAAAAACACTATTTTGGACTATTAAAATGGATTTTAAAGAGAAAGGGAGGGGTCAGTGAAGAACACCAGAGTTGAGCCTTTTGTCATCTAATGTCTTCAGTAGAAAGAGAGAGACACAAAGAAATGATAAAGCCGATAAATGAAAATGAGGACGATAATTTAAATTTATCATGTGATTAATGGATTTATTGTTTATCGCAACAGGCCTAGTGTGTGTCCGTGTGTATTTTTTACTGTAAACTGAATGTCTTCACCCAAAAAAGATCTCGAGAGAAGTTTAACACAAAGATCTTGTACTGCATTAAAAAAATAATAGCATTAGAGCCGCTATGGTCAAACCTCAAAACTAACGTTTTGCACAATCTCACACGACATCATGAAGTGTTGCAAACAACCGTCAGCTACTACCACTACTGTTCTAAATCAGAATACTATTATTATCCTTGCACAGTGAAGTACAACAAAATTACTTTCCGTACAGCCATCTTAAAGATGGACAGAAGTGTAAGTGTAGTCACAGTATCTGAAATATATACAGGTAGTCCTCGACTTACGAACGAGTTCCGTTCCTACGCATCGTTCGTAACCCGATTTTAACGTAAGTCGGAC
>JARVGV010001153.1:33824367-33835077 GCA_031762435.1 Hypsolebias longignatus | reverse complement strand
TATTATTTGTGATTTAAATAGCCAAATTTTATAACTGATGACATGGCAGACATCTTCTCCTGCGCTCAAACAATCACTTCATTTTTGAAGTGACCAGTGTTGCCAGATACCTGTAGAGTTGAGGTTTTCCAGCCCAAAAATCTGTTAAAAACTGCCACATCACACAAAAATCTGCTCAGTCAATATATTGTTACATATATTTACTGTTTGAACATGAACGCACATCAGAACAAACAAAGGTAATCTAACAATATGTGGCAAAATGCAACAATCCAACAAAATTTTCCCAGAGTTCGCACCAAAATCAGAATGAAAACCAACTGGCAGTAAACCACCCAGTCTGGCCACACTGGGAGTGACGTGTGCAAGTGAAAGGGGGTGGGCGTGACAGAGGTAAAAAAAAAGCATGTATTTAGCAATGAGTCACGTTATCACTTGGATTTGGATCGGCACATTTTGCATCCAATGAATTAAATTTTTGTAACAAATAAACTGGACAATATTCTAGCAGTTTAGTGATATTTCTACAGTTGTGGTCTTGACTGGTCTTGAAATAAAATCCCAAGTCCTCAATGTCTGAGACCGAGACAAGACCGAAACCAAAGGCAGTCGAGTCCGAGACAAGACCAAGACCATCAAAAAGTGGTCTTGACACCGGTCTCAAGACCAAGACCGGTCTGGGGTACTACAACACTAATTAGTAGTACTAAACAAAACCATGGCAAGCACCAAGAAGAGGCAGCTACAACAACTTGATGGGAATAACACCGGAAACACTAAAATTAGAAGGATGTAATAAAACAAAAACACAATGCACAAACAATTATTTTAAGCTTTGATTTCAAAGGAGTTGGACTGCGAGTGTGTGCATGTGGGGAACAAGCTTTGTACTTTTGAACTGTTGCTGCTCACTGCATGTATTTGTGTGTGTGAGTGCACGTTCTGCGTTACATATTAGCGGCAGCAGTGTGCTTCTGTTGTGTGCACTCCCCCACCTCTATCATCAGCACCACTACCATCACCCCTCTGGTGGAATCAGAGAAAGCCCCATGGCCCCGGCTGGTTTGCATAAAGCAAACAAAATTAAATTTGCTTTGCTAAATCAAAGCATGTATGGTATTCCAAGCCGCTCTCTCTGGGACAAATTACTTCAAACGGCCTCCTTTGTATCATAACAGAATTAAAAAATATCAGCCCAATCAGTGGCACTCCAAAACCCTCGACTCAGGAATTAATTATTGAACCGAGGACTTTTCTCTCTCCTGGCAGTCTGTGACACAGATCTATTTATTTTGGAAAAGTCATTTTGCTCTGAAAAGCACACTGCTGGCTGAGAACACTGCTACTCCCCCCTTCTCAGATTTGACTTCTCATTGCGGCACAGCCCCCTGAAGGAACACGTGAAAAGGTTTAGACCAGAAGATTAAACAGAAAAATCCACAAGCAGCATTAACTGCGGTGCTGGTTGAACAGGTGTTCCTGATGATGGATTGGACTTGAGATGAACAGAGAAGTCAACTGCTTTACAAACGGTGTATTTAGATTTGTGTAAAAACAAATGGATTCAGAGATGAGTTAGTGCTTTGTTTTTAATGCAGATGGTGTGTCTTTGGCACACAGTTTAACTAAATTAAAAATAAATATATTAATAAAACTTGTTTTATACAGGGGTTAGTAAAATAAAATGTGTTATACCAGATCAAAACAAAGAAAAATATAAAGAAAAAGTGACCAACAAACAAACAAATGAAAAAATATGTTAAGCCGGTTGTAAAAGAATTAAACACCAAACCCGGGAAAAAAAAACAATTAAAAAAAAAAAAAAAAAAGGAAATTAAAACCTTATTTTTAAGAAAACACTGCATAAAAACATACATGTATACTATATGGTTCATTGGATCATTCTTGGCTACCAGACCAATTTTTAGCTCAATTTATCTAAAAATGACTGAATTGAAGCAGTAAGAAACCAAATGGAGCTCAAGAAGCTGATATGAGCAGGAGAGTAAAAGTTAACTGAAAAACTCATGTTGGGAGAAAGAAGCCAAAAGGAGCACAAAACAGCTAAAATTAGCTGAAACATTGTTGGAATTAGCAGAAGGAAACTGTAAGAGCACACATTTGCTGAATTAATCAGAAATAACCTCAAATGACCACAAAAAATGGTGACAGTTTTTTTTTTTTTTTTTTTTTTGGGGGGGGGGGGGGGTATGCACAACTTAGAAGGAAAAAAAGCAGAACATCAGCTGAACTTTACTCTCACACTGCAGGTTTACTTGTGGTTCCTACAGTTTCCAAAAGTAGAATGGGAGGAAGATCTTTCAGTTATCAGGCTCCTCTCTCGTGGAACCAACTTCCAGTTTCTGTCCATGAGGCTGACACATTGTTCAGTTTTAAGACTGGACTGAACACGTTCCTTTTTGATAAATCCTATTGGGGTTGGATTTTTATGCTGCTATAGGCTTAGACTACTAGAAGACAAATTGGCCTCATTTCCTTAAATGAACTGTTAAAATTGAATAGTTTTCATCTGATACTATTTCTATCAACATGTGATTCTTGACCTGACATTGTGTATCTGTTCCTCCTTCCTGTTCTTATCAAACCCAGCCAGTTGAAGCAGATGGCCACTTGTCCTGAGCCTGGTTCTGCTAAAAGTTTCTTCCTCATGAGGGTGTTTTTCCTTTCCACTGTTCCCTTCATGCTTGCTCAAGATGAGTCTGTGATGGAGTTAAACTCAAAACAGTCTGCTCCTCAGATAAAGCACATTATTAAATTACTCTTTATGTATATGAATGTTTCTGTACGGTGCCTGAGATGACTTACTGCTACGGTACATAAATAAACTGAATTTAATTGAATTGAAAAGGCAAGATAACGCTGACAGTAATAAAAAAAAAAAAAAAGAAAGAAACACAACATAGCTAATATTAGAAGAAAGAAGCTAAAGGGAACAAAAAAAAACAAAAACAGAAAAAATGTGTAAAAAAACTGAAATTAGGTTAAAGAAGCTGAAAACGCAGAAGCAGAACAAAAGCAGAAATGAGCAGTAAAAGGTTGTAAACAGCACTAAAGGATCAGAAGGATGTTGAGACAGCTTCATTCTTTTTCAATGAGACAATATTAAAGGAAACCTGGACAACAATATTGCATATGCTTAATAAGCATTCATACTATTAACTACCGGTAGTTTCTGCATTGTTCTGCTTGGTTCTTTTGATTGGTGTTTGAATCTGTGACATTATAAATACATAGTGTAACTAGTATGTCTTGTTAGCCCCCAGATTAAAACTCTAACCCAGAACACCGTCTTACCAATAGAATAATATGAGCAACAGTCTAGAAACAATAAAACAAAAATAATGGCCAATAAACAACATGCAATCAATGATGGTCAAATGATAAAGGGTTAATAAAAAGAAAAACTGCACTAAGTAAAGCTACAAACATCAAAACAATCAACTTTTTGATGCCCACCCATGAAAGTGGAGAACAGCAGCACACTTCATCCAATAAAAGCTTTTAGCTGAGCGCTAACAGAGTTGAATAGAAGGCTCACACAATCTGTGTGCGCTGGTTCCACTGGTCTGCAGCCTGAACAGAAGAACATAGAGCATCCTGCAGACCTTCACAGCCATCATCCCCTCGATAAGGCTCACAAAGCAGTACAGCAGCCGTCACAGTGAGCACACAACTGTTTACAAATCCCCAGCTAATAGGATCAGGCCTCATTGACTGGGCCACTTCGAAGTGTCTGATGTAATCTATTAGCTCTATGATAGTCAGTGTCTCAGTCAAATCGATAAACCTGGGCCTATATATTGCTCCACTGTGGACTGTTACTCCACTTTAGTGCTGCTGAGAATGCAGACTTGTGATTATAATATATATGTGTGTGTGTGAGGATGTGCACACACACTCTCATTCCATCAGTCCACTTGTTCTTATCCTTCAAATTTTAGTGTTTGCATTCATTTGTGTGTGCATTTGCAAGTGTGTTCATTATCTGTCAAAAATATTTACCGTTGTTGTTAATTCTGCTGCACTTGAATAAATAAATAAATATGGAGGTTATGCACGTGTCCGTGTGATGAGTAATTATGTTGACATTTGTAATAACCATGCGCCTAGTATTTGTAGTGCTATATTACTGCACAATAGTGCCTTACACCATGTGTGTGTGTTTATACCATTTTGCCAAATATAGATGTAGATGTTTGCATGTGTGTGTGTGTGTGTGCGCCCTGTGTTTGTGTGTGAGAGTGTGTCTGTAGCTGCTGTAACTGGGTTTCCAATTAAGTTGCACCAGAGGCTGGATCAATGCAAGTCCTCTGTGTGCAGGAATGAGCAGCCCTGGGCCCTTAGAGCATGCCCACGAATAATTTATCACTCGCACTGGGTGCAGGCAGACTGGAGGAGGAGGAGGAGGAGGACTGGCATGAGGAGAAGGAGACAGAGAGCATAAGGACAAAGTGTCCAGCCAAGGGGGAGAAAACACCAAAGAAGGGCAACTGAAGAGTCAGAGAGATGGAGGGATGAACGAAACGAGGAGACCGGAACCTGAAGGAAAACACAACCAGCTCTTTATCATTTGGAAGCATGACTCAAACGTTTCCCCATAAACAACCACTGAAAATAGAATTCTGCAGGGACATTGTTCGTTCAGCTTTATACATATGAAAAATTTGAAAATGATGTCAGACAGCTTGCAAGAGCATTTTATTTGGCTGTAAAAGAGTTGATATGATCACAATAATAGTCTGGGATAATTATATTATCAAACAATGACTTTGAATGGAGATTCACGCAAAACATGATGCATCACTACATGTGATGTGAACAGAGGCCTCAGAAAGTATTCAGACAACTGTCACCATTTCCAGTTGTGTTCTGTTGCAGCCTGATGCTCCTATTGTTTAATATATGCTCAGTTACACATAATGAGAAAAGTAGAAACATAATTTTGTAAAAGGTTGTGCAATAGCACATGAAATTTAGTTCAGGTGTCTCCTGCTGTACAACTTTGATCAGTCGTGGGATGTTCCTACAACATGACTGCACTAAACATTGATAATTACCACAGAAAAATATTAATATTGACATCAAATACCACATTAACAGGACATAATTTTAAAATGACATAACTTTCCATAAAAGGCATCAAAGCCAACAATTGATACTAGATCAAAAATCTAACTACGAAGTAAACAGAACTGCCTGAAGAGCTCAGAGACAGTGTAATGACAATGTAATGACACACAACTGTGTTGTGACACTTAATGACATCTGGATAACTTACAAGAGGTCAAAGGATAAATATAAATGGATAAATATTAATGACAGTGTAATGATGCTTACTGACAGTGTATTAACAATTAATGACATCTTTATAACTCTAATGTGTTACACGAGGTAAAAAGATAATTAATGACTTATTAAAACTACACTGTGTAATTACACTTCATGACATCTTTATAAATAGCTCAATGTAAATATATAAATGGCTATAAATTTATAAATATGGCAGCTTTATAAATACTTGAATGTGTTCCACTTTGAAGTAAGGGACAATACGGTCATGACAGCCAAAGCTAATAATTACTATACTGTACATATATAATTTCATATGAATGTTGAATGAATGAAAAAAAAAAAAATATATATATATATATATATGTATATATATATATATATAAAACATTCATAAAGACTCATTCATGTTTATGACACGTGTTCTGTCAGCATTATGAACACCCCTTCAAATAAAGTGCTACCCAATAATGTTACAACCTTAAGGCGATGTTCACTAGAACGTTTCTGCTACACTGAAGGTTCTCAGCAATACTGAGACTTTCTGCAACAGCATTCTGTGGTCTGATTAAACCAAGACTTAACTCTATGGCCTTAATTCAAAACCCTAACTCTAACCCCACTCAACACCTTCCTCATAGTGATACATGGTGGAGGGAGTATCATGCTTTGGTGGTGTTCTTTCAGCAGGGACTGGGAGTCTGGTCTGGTTTAAGAAGAACAAGCTGAATAGAGCAAAGTGCAGAGATAAATGATGAAGGAGAAACTCTTTTCTACAGAGCTCAGGACCTCAGACTCAAACACACAGTGCAATCAACAACTCTGTGACAGAGGGACCCTGAACCTTGTTGAACAGACCAGAAAATGGTTGTATATCACTTGTTCCTATTCATCCTGACTGATCTGGAGAGGATTTACAAAACACAACAAAAATAAACTTTTTTTCTTCTTTCGGCTGCTCCCTTCTTCAGGGGTCACCCAAGTGAACTAACTCGCACAAAGACTTAGTGATTATTTTTATGCCAGATGTCCTTCCTGACACAACCACAGACCACCGAGCTACCACAGCCCTCTGTGTGGAGCAGAGTGCTGCCATCTAGGGCACCTGGTGGAGCAGATGGTGGGGGTTAAGGGCCTTGCTCAAGGGCCCATAGTGGGGTAAATGAAGGTGGAGTCAGGTGTGGGTGCTTCACCTTTCCTAAGCACATTTTTGATGTCAGTCCTGGGAGCTGAACTGGCAACCTTCCAATCACAGGCCCACCTTCTCTAACCTCTGTGCCATGATTCCCCATAACAAAATAAATAAATAAATATCAGAAAATTGTTTTAATCCACATGTGCATAACTTGTTGCACCAAATCCAACAAAGACTTGAGGCTCTGTGTGTCAAACATGTTTCAACTAAATAATAAGTAACAAGTCTGAATACTTACAGCATGAAAATGTGATATTTTAGTCACTTTGTTGAGTGTGGATTATTGATGGGAAAATTATCATTTAAATAATTATATCACCAGGCTACAACATGAAAAAACTGCAGAAAGTACAGGGGGTCAGAATACTTTCTGAAGATACAACCGAATGTTACTGTTTTTGAATGTTATCAACATGTTGTACTATTTCATGCAGAGTACTAATTTGATTTTCAAATGTCATTTTATAAAATGTTAGATTGCACAATTTGAACCAGTGTGATTGTTTTTATTGTCAGGAAGAAGAAAAAAAAAACAGAAATTAGTTTAAAACTTAATTCTAAATTTGGATGAAATGTTATGAACTTTTTTTTTTGTAATTACAGTAACATGTTCATGTTAATACATGTTAATAAAATTAATTAAGACCTTGTGATAGTCCAAGATGGCAGGCACTCAAATTATCGCTTGCATCAAATCTGGCTATTCAATTTTATTCTAAACAATAAATGCATAAGTGAAATATAAAATAGGTATCTAGTGATTGTGTATAAATTGTTTAAAGTTGTAGTAAACCGCCTCCACACATTTACAAACCAAAGCAACTTGTGGACTCAACAATTAAAAAGTAAAAGTGACACTGTCCCACAATGAGCTTCACTCAAGGTGAACTAAAACAAGAGACAAACTGTTTATTTATTTAAAAAGATCCCGGAGCAGCAAACTAATAAACTCTAATCAGTTTCACTCTACATGACATCACATGCGTGTTTATCTCCAGAGGAGATTTAGACATTTAGATTCATAACAATGTATTCTGAGGCATGCTCAGTAATCCAGGTAGAAAAATCTAACAAAGTTATGCCAGGTTCTCTGGATGGATTAAATATAACAACAACAACAACAGCATTAACAAGATTAATAATAATAACAATAATAATAATAAAATAATGAATAATTATAATAATAAATACAACAAAAAAAAAACTTTTTAAAAGCATAGGAGGAATGCTTTTTTTATCCATCCAGAGGACCTAACTTTACTTTGTTGGATTCATAACAATTACATTATTGAAGTTTGTTTAACATTTACTTGTGTTAAAAAACTAAAATAAAAATAAAGCAAACACTGGCAGTGAAACTTGTTATAACATCAGCCTAACTTAATGTGCTGGTATGAGACAAGCAGCAGTTTAAAGCCCAGCACCTCATGTCAGCTGTGCGGCTTTAGTTTAAAGTCTGAACTTACACAGATGGAGGTTTGTTCTTTTTCATAAAGTGACCGAGTGAATGCAGAACTGCTCACAAACAAGCATAATGCATCAGTATCACAAAGAAAGGATTATTAGTCAGTGTGTCATTACTACATGTACAGTATATTCTGCAGAATTAACTAAACTGAACACACAGACACACTGCCCCTCTGCCCCGTGTAGTGTCACTCTCCTCTGTTTGTCTCTGTCAGTCTCACAGAACCAAGACATGGACAGACCAGAAGCTCCACACTGCTCTGTAATCTCCTCTTAATGTGCTGCTCTCTGAGCCTAAATGAACCCACTCAGAGTGACTGTGAGCAGACTGAGATTCCTCCCATGCTATCAGTACAAGTGTTACTAATGGGTCTATCAATTAGGCCAAGTCCAATAACTGCACGCCTGCAATCTCCTTTAAACACACCGCACCGATTTAGCCCTGGTTTCTGGTCCTAATGAGCACATGTACAGAACACCACAGGCAGGTTGGATCTTTAAGTGTCTAGTTGTATGTTTACATATACTTTTTGGGCCTAGAAATTCAGGTTTATGTATGTGTTTAAAAGTACAGGAGTTGAATAAGCACGATGTGCTGAATGTGCAGGATATTTGCTTTGCAAAAAACAGTAAAACATCAAAAATCTACTGGTACTTGTGTTGAAATTGATACATACCCTAATATTGTCTACTCTTATACTGAATATATCAGCTGCATTTAAACAAACTGTATTGCCATAATGTATATACACATGTAAAGTACTGTTTAATATTTTGCAATAAAGTATTTGATAGCCACTATCTCTATAATGTGAGACAAAATTATTTAGTTCTGTCACATATTATTTTGTCATACAAAAGGACTTTGGATCTACTAAAACTGAAACTACAGAGAATAAAGAAGTCAGTTGCCACAAGGGATTATTCACATCTGAATTAAAATGTTTCTGTATATATTTATACACACTTGATATTATTAGTCATCTTAGCATCTCTTAACTGTAAAAGTAAGCTGCCATGCTAAACTGGTGAAAATAAATATTGTGTTTAATGCAGAATGAACATTTGTGCAAAATAAGTACATTTTTCTGAGTTGCAACAACAAGATTAAAACGTTTTTAAAGACATTTTAAATGGTGCCAATGCCCAAAATTTCAATTACCGGTATAATGTTTTAATATCCTAAGCTAAAAGGTTGTCTACTGTTTTATGTATAAACTGTAGAGGTGTTAAAGATCCAAGATAAAAAAATAAAATAAAATTTAAAAAATAAAAATAGTTGAAGCTGCTGCTAGTGGTTTATAATTTGATTCTAGCAACGTTCAAATAAAAGTATAAAAAAGAAGTTTATAAAGTTACTGTGTTACATTTTTTTGTTAAATATTTTGATTGTTTGGGAGCTGAGGATATTTCTTGGTATTTATTCTCTTCATTCCAACTAATTTATTCCCTGAAAATATTTAATACACTAGACAATCCCTGGTTAGTGTCTGATTCAGCTTTTTACGCCGACTCTTAGAGTTCTGCGAGGCTTCAGATCTGGACTGCAGGCGCCGGGCCAGTGAAGCACGCTCTGTGTTTACAAGTCGTGCTGCTTTAATGTGGTCTGGCTTTGTCTTGATGAAATAACTGTAGAACGCCCAGAAAAAGTAATTGGCTTGATGCCTTTCCTTAATTACAACACGTGCCTCTGGATCAATAGTTCTTCCACACAATTCCAAACTGTGCCACGAGCATTGGCACGTAATATTAGAGAAGCTGCCTTCTGCACAATTCACTTGTAACAACACGAATGACCTCTGCCATCTTTGGCACAAAAGACACCATCCATTGTTCCCCTAAAACAAATGTGGGTAAATTGAACATGGTGACATGGTTGATTGTCATGCAGTGCAACATGACTCAATAAGGCTCTGGCCTCAGTATTTGCACTCCCAACATTCATTAAATTCCCTTCAGTTCTTTCAAACAATCATGCAATTCAGATATTACAAAATTTTGCTTTATAGCATTTTTGAATTAAAGGTTCACAACACAGGGAACACTGATTTTAAACCACTCAGAAAAACTAAAACTTTGTAGAATTTTATAGCATTCCTTAAATAAACGTTTGGAAACATGACTTGTGCCCTTACCATTAGGCGATAAAAACTACTACATACTGTTTAAAACAAAAGTCAATAAGTAAATAAATTCAGTAATAGTTGTTTACACAACATATTTTCCTGTTTTAATTTTGATCAATTGATTGACTTCAATTGATTTGGAGTTCATCCAATCACAAAACAGCCTGAACAAAACTGTAAAAAGACTGTAGACCACTACAGAGATGAAGCTTCAGGTGGAAGGAACAAACAGACTGTTTGACAGAAACAGAGAGAAAGTGACAGAGAGGGAGACATTGTGATGAAGTGAACAAAACAATGGGTTGGACAATAACTGACAAACAGGAAGAGTGAGCGATTGACTCACCCCAATGATTCATTGGACAGGAGTTAAGGTGTATAGATGGAGACAGGTGGAAACACAGACAAGCCAACACAGTGTCACACCCTGACACTGCACACAGTCAAACCATCTAAAGCCTGTTCTGTTTAAACTGCTGGCTCAAGTAAGATTAAAGAATATTCAGACTGAAACAAAACTAACTTTGGAGAAGTTAAAAATGAATAAATAAATAAATAAATAAATAAATAAATAAATAAATAAATAAATAAATAAATAAATAAATAAATAAA
>JARVGV010001153.1:33732727-33743028 GCA_031762435.1 Hypsolebias longignatus | reverse complement strand
AGACACACTCTTACCAAGTTCAGCTTCCAAAACAATCACTTAGATCATCACTAAAATTGCTACATTCGTCTGATTCTACATGCTCCATCATTATTATTTACAATGCGCGTTGGAGCAGAGACGCCCAACCCCACGTCACAGACGACGTATGCAAGTTCGCGGATTTCCAGTGACAAAACACAGTGCCAAATTTAAAATGACTTTCAATGAAATTTTAATATATTTATAAGCTTGTTTGCAAAAACAAACATAGTTGAATGATAAAAGATATTTGTTGTGCCACTTTCTGCAAAGTTCATAAAATCATGTCACACACGCTTTAAGAGTTACCAATCAGACTAACATGCATGTTTTTGGTCTGTGGGAGGAAACTGGAGTACCTGGAGAAAACCCATGGAGAGAACATGCAAACTCCACCCAGAAAGACCCCTGGACCAGGATTTGAACCTGGATCCTGAATTGTGCCACCATGCTGTCCGGTGCTAAATAATTTAAAATAATGTATTTTTAATTTAAAAATCCATGCTGATCATGCGGCTCATCCATCAATCAGCCAAATGTGTGTCATGTCCAGTTTTACTTTGAAAAACTGCGATTGAGCGAGTCTGTGAAAAACGAACCGTGAAGCAGCGAGGGACTACTGTATACGAATGTTTCTGTTCAGTGCCCTGAGACGACTTCTATATAAATAAACTGAATTGAACTGAATTATGTGTTGGCTAATGCTGATTAGTTGTTGTGATGATCTTGGAGTGAGTTGACCTTATAAGTTAATCAGTAGCAGAGGTAGATCCAGTGATTAATTTCTGAAACGTTCATTAAAATTTATTATTTCATGAGGTATTTTGCTAAAAGACAATTAGAATTGATGCCAACATTTACTGTCAAAGATTTAAGCTATAACATTGCACAACTGCAGTGCTTGGACATTACATTTGGGATTATGTCCAGCTAATTCCACACCAAATTTTAGCTCAATATTTTCAAAAATGGCTGAAATATAGATATTTTTGTGTTGGCTAATGTCTATCAGTTGTCAGCCATTTTGAAATGGACTGACTAGAAAAGTTCATTGGTTGTAAATCTCCATCTAATATTTCCTGGAAGTTCATTAAAATTCAGTTGATTGCGAGACATTTCGCTAACGAGCAGGAAAAGTTGACTTTCGATACTTAAAGGTTTAAAAATATATCTCATGACTTCAGGTAGTGCTTGAAGTATGTGGTTAAGATTAATCTCAGCTACTACCACACCAAACTTTAGTTCAATATCTGTAAAACTGACTGAGCTGTAGCCTTTATAGTGTTTGCAAAGACTGCTTAGCTGTGGCAGCCTTGAATGTAGTTGGCTCCAAAAGGTACTCAGTTGTAAATGCACATTCAAAAATTGCTATTCAAGAGTTTTAATAAAACCTGTCCAGTGGTTTCCTGATGCATTACCAATACTGTAATCCAGGTACAAAAATCTGTTATTCAAATGTCCAGAGGACCAGACTTAACTTCATTAGATTATCCAGTGGTTTGGAATAATTTGGTTTCAGTGTAACATAAATCTTAATCAAAGTGACACACATAGATTGGTGAAATGCTGGTATCACCACTTTTGTTTGGTGCGCACACACAACCTACCGTTAGAGGAGGGAGATATGGCTCAAATATAATATCATGATATTTCAAAGCATTCTGATGACAACGATAAATTTTGTGATATTAAAAAAAAAAGTTATCATGGTTATTCATTTGACAAAATTTATTTAACATGTTGCTTTGCAGTATTATATAAAAACTAAAACAACTAGGGGTAATTTTACTGAAATTACTTTATTTAGTAAAGTATTCAGCCTTCAAGTATAAAAATAAAAAAAGATCCTTCTGTTATTTAGATTGAAAAAGTTTGCATAAAATATAGATCAACTACATCTACCACAAAAACTAAAGTGCTTGTGAAGTTTCTCAAAATAACTAAATAAAATCAAGCTTAAGATCTGTTGAACATAAATGTAACATACAACAAAATATATGTTGTCTTTAAATGAAGTATAACTTCCAGAACTTGTGACAATGTGATCAGCTGATCCTGAAGCTCGTGGTGTTTCAGCTTCTGTTCCTGCAGGAATGATTCATTTCTCTGATGCTCTGTTTCTGATCACCTGACTCTGTTCTTGGTCCGTGGACAGTGGAACTCAAGAGACCCAGCCGAGCTGCGCCCTGAGCTGCAGGTGTGGGAGTGGTGGCGCAGATGTTGGAGAAAGTGGGCCTGTGATCGGAAGATCGCCGGTTCAAGCCCTGGTACCGACAACATCAAAATGTGAGTGGAAAAGGTGAAACACCCACACCTGCCTCCACCCCCATTCGCCCCACCCTGGGCAAGGCCCTGAACCCCCACCATCTGCTCCCTAAACAGGTCTGTCTGGAAAATGAGTTCTCGTGGCTCGATGAGACTACCTAATAAAGGATAAATTAAAAAAATAAATTAAAAAAAAGAGTGGGGTGAAGGGAGAGAAAAAAAGCTGAGCTGTGTTTGTACCGGCAGCTTAGAGATACTAGGTGGAGAGACAGCTAAGACGCGTGTTGTTTGTTTTTAGCTTTTTTAGCTAGCTAGTATTGCGTGCGACTAATTAGCATTACACCAGTACCGACAGGTGGAAGGGGGTGTGCAGTTTGGTTCGGCGTGCTCGGTTCTGTTAACAGGGCGTGGCGTCCCGCTTGTGTAATTGTAGGGGAAACACTGACATACTTAGCATATCATGATATAATTTATTTTCACGGGCAAGTTTTTTTTAATTATCATGAATGATATGCAGGCATGCACGTATGTATCCTCCACAAATTACTTTTTCAGTTAAGAGAATACAATTAGTAACGTAAATAAAGCTGCTGACTTTATGAATCTTTAAAATGTCTACAGCTGCTGGAACATGCTGACTATGTTTATTTCCTATAAAACCAGGAAAAAAAAAATCATCTGAGATACTTTAGTGCAAATGACAGACAAGCCTGATGCCATCTTCTCCCTCCTAAAGTGTTACGTCTGCAGAATCTTGCTCTTCGTACGGGCCAGCAAGTTCCCGTTGTGTTGAGTCTTAGGGTAAACTGTTCGGTTGATGTTCAACCTGGGAAGCTGAGTGCAGTTCCACCCACATCATGATATTTTCTTAACTCTCAACAAACAGTTAAGGTGCATCACCCTAACAGAAAACTTTCTTTCCCAATCAAGTGTTTATGAACCAGTGTTTGGTGTTGAACTCAGATCTATTTTTACTCTTCAGTCTGTGGCTGGATATGAAATGATGCTCTTTACATCATGACTTCCACACTCAGCTCTCTTCCTCTGTTATTCCCAGCTGAGGCACAATGCTCAAATTATCATGAAAACAGACACAAATTCTCTGAAATCACATGCAGAAATGTCTTCCTGCAGTTACTTCTTCCACACAGTATGTTCTAACTCCTGTCCATCGCTTTGAATGATGCAAACAAAGTGATGAGCGGACATGACATCTGAGGCTTAGCGTTTGTTTCATCTCCTCTCTCTTGTTTCCTCCTCTATGTTTAGTGCGGTGTGCGAGGCCCGAGTGCAACACACTCCTTTATAGAGAGACGATGGGGAGGCAACCTCGCTGCCAGAACAAGTTTATTTTGCCAAGTGTGTGATCAAAGCCTCTGGATATGTGTGTACCTGTGTACACAGTATGTGAGGCTAGCTAGTAGTGTGAACAGCAGCAACTGTTTAGTGCAGAAATGATGGTTTGTTCAGATGTGTCAATGTTGGAAAATAAAATAAAAATGTTTTACTAATGGTGGAGTGTTAAAAAAATCTACTGTCAAAAATTACCAATAAATATTCACCTAATTAAAGTTTTAGTACCAACTGCATTAAACACAGAATACTGAACTTTACAAAGAAAATGTCCAAAACTGACTCCTGCATTAAAACGCAAAGTTTTCAGATAAACAACAGCGAGATGAGTTTTCGGCAGCTACGTTTTTAATCAACAACTGTAAAAAAAAAAAAAAAGAAGAACTTTACGTCCAAACTGTCAACAGTTTTAGGATATTTATTAATTATGGTTTTTACTTTGGTTTTAATTTCATTATGTGCAGTGTTTCTGCTACTTCTCCCCTCTATGAGAAACATATTTATTCAATATATTTACATATTTTTAACTTTCATACATCTCCTATGGGCAGAAACTTGTGCCATCGGAAACTTTGTGTACCGTAATCTGAAATTAAATCCATTGGTATAAAAATGAATTTCACTAAATTGAAACTGAATCATTAATTTGTTTTGAAACTGTATTTTGTTGTATTGAACGTTCAGTTCGAATACTTTCTTTTTCAGTTCTATAATTCAAGTTCAGTTCCAAAATTCAGTTGTTTGTGTCACTCTTCCCGGTCCTTGAGAAATCCACGGAGTAATCCAACGCAGATTGATAGATTTCAGTTTCACATGTTTTCACATTTTCAAATGTAGGCGTGGGGTTCAATAACATACTGTAAAAAAACCAAAGGAAAAAACAAACTTCCTTTACGGCGCATTTTGAGCTTGAGCAGTGGAGCAAACAAGCTCAAAATATGCCGTAAAGGACGTTATTTTTCTTCTTTGCTTTTTTACAGCATATTACATCCACTCTGTTGCATTACTGCCTCTTTGAGACTGAACCCCATGCCCACATTCCAGTAAATCAAGTTTCACATCAGTGAAACTTCAATCTGTGTTCGATAACTCCGTGGCTTTCTCAAGGACCGGGATGTGTGACACAAAAAAATAATAATTTTGGAACTGAACTTGAATTACAGAATTGAAAATGAAAGTAGTCAAACTGAAATTTCAATACAACAAAATACAGGGGATGTTTACACGGCGCGTATCCTGAGTGACTCTGTTCCTTTCTCTCTGCGGTTCTGCTGATCATTTACACGACACCACTGGCCCCCTTCTTTGAATCCAGAGGTTTCTGAACCCGCCTCTCAGAGTGGAGGTTTAAAATATTGAATGGATTGAATAAAAGAACTGAGGGGAATTTTAAATGAATAGTTCATCCAACATGACATCTCTCTTCGACATCCTCCTGCACTGCACCTGGGCCAAGGCTCATTGAGAACCGGTCCGCCTGGTGCAAGGACAGTTTCTTCTTCTTTCAGGAAAAAAATAAAAACTCGGTTGTTTTGTGGTCGAAGTAAACACAAGTAAACATTATTAAAAACGTTGATTTACCTACTGTAAATCGGCTACTGATTATCATGGAGTAAAGTCCGACATTGTCGACTCGGTTCTGGTCCACTCAGCGACTGGTGTGGAGCTGTTAGACTAAGCAGTCCCACTTGGCGTCAAATCTGTCGACTCTTATTCAAAATTCAGCTTTAACTTGTTGTTAGCTGAGCTTTTAGCCCAGAGGAAAGTCCTTACAGGGAGCGGGCTGAGGCAGCACGCATGCACATCAGGTAAATGTACAAAATGCACAGCGCCAACTAATGACCCGGCATGGTAACTACAGCGGATTCGGTGGGGATTCCTCCGGATGCAGGTAAATACAAAATCTGTCCGTGTCAACACAGATCTTTTCCTCAAATTAACATATGAAAAAAACTATGTTTCCCCCCCACCATGTCCTTGTAAATAGGGCCACAGTTTCAAAGCAAACAAATTCAGTTTCAATTTAGTGAAATTAATTTTCATACCAATGGATTTGATTTCAAATTATACAAATACAGATTCAGTCTGAGTCATTCAAATTCAGTTTCTGATGGCACAAGTTTCTGCCCATACGCACCACTGTGTTAAACCCATATGGTAGACAGACTTGGGACAACTGATCTCAGACGATATATGAGGGGATGTTAAAGAGGATACACAGATGTTCAATCTGTGTTAGGTACAGATTGAAGGAAAGCTAGGTACAGTCCACGAAAGCTACAGATAAGTTGGAATTCTATAGGCAAATGGCAACCATGATGTGGCCACAAGGTATTCATCCACAACCAAGTATCTACAGAGCGTAAGGTGGGCCCACTCAATGACAAGAACAAAGTCCAAGCTATCAACACGTATGCAGTGCCAAAATAGAAAAATAAAATAAAAATCAATATTTTGTATGTAAACCTTACACATAAAGTACCTTATTAAATGCAATGTTTTAACTTACATAACATAATAATCATTTGTTACTGTAAATCAACATATTTTATATTTTATCTTATCAGCAAAGGCAAAAGGTTGAAGAAGAAAACCCAGACTTCCCCTTCACACTCTTCAACCTACCTGGGATATCCCAAGTTGCTCCAAACCCAGAGAGAATACAAAATCATTTCGGTGAGTACTGGGGCTGCCCCAAGAATTATAGCCTGGGTCTCTCTCCTGTGGGACATCCAAGAAGCATCCTTATCAGATGCATGAACCACCTCTGCTGGCTCTGTACTGTGGAGGAGAAATGGCTCCATGCCAAGCTCACCCCAGGTGATGGAGCTCTTCAACCTCCTCCTATCTCCTTTTGTATCTCCCCATCTCTGAGCCCAGCCATACTAAATAGGAAACTACGGTCATTTCACTCACTTATATGCAGGATCTTCTTCTTTCTGTCATGATCCATACCTCATGACCAAAGGTGAAGGTTTGAACGTAGCCAGAACAGTAAATTAAGAGCTTTGTCCTTCAGCTCAGCGCCTTCTTCACATTTACAGACAGAAGCAATGCCCTATTCTGGAGGATCTTCAGTCCATGCCCTGCTCCATATTACCATCACTGGTAACTTCTCTGCTGGAGGTAGAGACTCATCCCTGACCAGGAGGAAGCAATCCACTCCATTTACTTCAGTTTTCAAAAATTATCATGAATTATTTTCCCACATTTTTAGGTTCATTCAACAACATTTTTGTGTGGTAGTAAATACTCCATTCCTCTAATAATGGAACAAAGGCATTAATAATGCTTTTATATATGTACCTATAAATTATGCACACACTTAAAGAGGCACTTACATAACCATCTGCCAACTGCCTTTTTAGTTACAAGAGCTCACAGAAGTGTTCAGCTGTGAACATTAAGTGATCAGTAGTGTCTTGGCCTTCACTGTCCTGCATGTTTTATATGTTACCTTAAATTTCAGCAGGTTTTCAAGTTCTGAAACAGCTGCTTAATCATTCATTCATCTCAATCTGGTGTGTCCAAACAGAGAAATATCTAAAACATGCAGGTTAGTGGCCCTCAAGGAACAGGATTGGACACCTATGAAATCTTTTATTGGACTTTTTTTTTACTTTGTTTTTCAGGCTCAGAAAACATTAAGCAAACTGTAAAAACTGCATTTATGACACATTAGTAAAACAGAAAGGTTTTGGTGTTAAGCATACACATATTTATGAAAAGGACATAGCAGCAGGTAGGAGACACAGTGATGATGTGCCACATCAAACATGATGCTACAAGACTTCACCCTCTTTTCATCTTATCTTTTCTTCTGTTGCTGGTTTTTCTTTACCTTTACACCACCCTTGGACTGTCTGGCCTCCATCATTTCTGTCCTTATCCTCCTCCTTTTCATCCTCAACATCTCCAACATGATTATCTCTCCGAACTCTTACTTCCTGTCGCTCTCGGCTGCTTCCGCTTTCCCTCCTGTCCTTCTTTCCGCTTTGATGTTCTCCACTCCCAACATCTCCTCCCAATGTCTCCTCCCACCATCTATGAACACATCCCTCATTTCTCCTTCCAATGTTTATCTCTTCCTTATCTGGATCTCCCTACTTCTCCTTCCATGCATACCTATCTGTCTGTATCTGCTCTCTGTATCTGCTCTCCACAGTGCGCTTCTCTTAAGAAGAGTGTGAAGAAGAAGAAATTATCTCAAAATGTGAATTGTTTATTTCTGACAGGACAGGCATTACATTAAGCAACACCTTGGTCCTGTAAAAACCAGATGAAGGTATAGAGTTGTAAAAAGATGAGAGTAAAACAGGAAAGCAAACAAAAAAACAAGTCATATTCATCACTGTAATTGTGTGGGAGCTCTGGGTATGCGGGCGGCTGGATGCTGATGAGGGATGGCGCAGCTCACCGGCCTTCCTGATGTCCATGAATCACAGCCAGAGTTGCTCGCCGGCCCTCAGCCGCCATAAAACAAAAGATGGAGATGAAAAATGCAGCAATTAAGTGATTTGATTTCTGCTCTACCCTCCTGTCCTCCTTTCTACCAAACCTTCCCCACAAAGAAAAAAGAAAAACACAGGCTGCAAATCTGAGCATGCATCAGGGTACAGGCTGCAAATGATCACATACAAACACACAGAAACAGAAAAACAAAACCAAGGTTAACAAAAAAAAAAGTTATATGCTACAAAGCACATCAAGTTGGTATGATGAATGTTTACCAGCACAAGATGAATAACGTGAGATCCAACCTTCTCCTGCTCTGTAGCCATTAAACATAAGCTCTTAAACTACCAGACACATGAGCAGCGTTAGCTGTTGGTGATCCAGAGAACCACTTTCTCCTAAAGCAACACAAAGCATTCTGAGCTGCAGTTCCAGTTAAAAAGACTTATTTAACCAGAACAAGCAGATAGTAGTGATGGTGGTCTTCTAATTAGCAAATGTTTTAGATAAAACAATACATGTATGTGTTTTACAAGTATAATCAAGAGCCAGTGATAATTTAGAAAGCATTTACAGTAATGAAAATGGTGATAAGAAGGACAGGGAAATTCAGGGACGCGATTTCAGTTAAGGATCTTACAGTATGACAAACCATTAAACATGAGAGCCACTGGATGATAATCGCCATCCAAGATCCAATTCAATCCACGATCAAGGAACTGGTTTTCCTTAACAGTAAATATGAAAAATAAATAAATAAATAAATAAGCTCCTGAGCTCACTTTTACAAGTTAGCTCATCACCCTTTGACAAAGCACTCTCATCATCAATATTTTTTTGCGTTAACTTTTCCTCAGTTTGGCCATTATGCCATCTTCAAACTTACTTCAATCTTACTGCTTGTTTGTCCTGATACATCCTCATAAATCTAGATACATTACAGAAAATAAATCTAGATAGACATTGATTGAGTCAATTCCTCTAGAATCCATCCAGAATAACCCATCCTGAGAAACAGACTTAATTCAATTCAATTAAAAAAAAAAATTATCCCAAAGGGAAATTAAATGTTGTTACAGCTCATTATTCTGGTTTCATTAAAGTTGTTATAGATGCTGAAGGTTGTGGGCAGGAAGGATCTATTGTAGAGGTCCGTCTTGGAGCAGATCTGAAGAAACTGGTTGCAGATGTTGATCTGTCTACTTAGACATGGTGGATTTCTTGGTTTTCTTGGGCAGCGGGACCACCTGAATCTTGGGCAGAACTCCTCCCTGATCAATGGTCACTCCTCCCAGCAGCTTGTTGAGCTTCTTGTCATTGCAAACAGCCAGCTGCAGGTGTCAGAGGATGAGCCTGGTCTTCTTGTACTCATGACTCACGTTTCCCTTCAGTTCCAGGATCTCGGTAATCAGGTACTCAAGCACCTCCACCAGGTAGATGGGGATGCATCCACAGCACCTTTTTTTTTTTCTTTTTTTTTTTTTAATTAATTTTTTTTTTTTTTTTACTCATTTGTGATTTGGGGCTGTAGCTGAGGTTTTATTTGAGCTTTTGACTTGTTAATCAGCTGCTCCCAATTGTAAAAAAAAAAAATCCTTGTTGTCATGGTTAGGTATTATAACAAATGTCCTAAAACAAAAAAGGTTTCAGTAAAAGTCCTTCAAGCTGCACAACATCCAATACTAGAGGAAATAATCATCAAAAAAAGAGTGATTTACATAAAAAAAAAAAAGGATTTTTTTTTTTTTTTTCCTTACTGGCCCTGGAACGAGCACACTTCTCTTCCCTCTCCCTGTTCGCCTCCTGTTTTATTTATTTATTTATTTTATTTTATTTATTTATTTATTTTTGCTCTCTGTCTGTGCATAGGAACTCCTATTTTTCACATCTTCTGAAATGAAAACTACTGTTTTGGATCTGACCAACTGGACTTTTGATGCAAATGACAATACCTTTTCAACAAAGCGACAGGGTCTTGGAGAACCCTCATCTACTCGGATGACATGTGCAGCTGAATATATCTCTGGGGAAGTGGAATGTGATGTGTCTACCTCTGCTGTTGCTCGAGGACGCCAACATTGCATATACAGGCAGTCCCCGACTTATGGCGCCATCGACTTACGGCATTTTGGACTTATGGCGCCGCCCCCAGTGACGTCATCACACCTCACGTTGCCTTTTTTATGCAGCATTTTATGTTTTTTTTT
>JARVGV010001153.1:33472530-33496034 GCA_031762435.1 Hypsolebias longignatus | reverse complement strand
CCCCCCCCCCCCCCCCCCCCCCCGCGGAGGTGTGTTTGTCCTTTCTGAAATGAACATCTCCCTCGTCTTCTTCATACATTGATGTATGTCATTATGAAAGTCAAGATGGTTTCTGGAGGCCGTCCTGTCCCTCGTCGACTCCTCCCAGGCATAGTCTGACTTGGGCCAGTAGGTCAAAGCCGTCTTGACCACTTTTGTTTTTAAGAACCAAGAGAAGAAGCATTGTTGCCTTCTTTGTATTTAACCACTTAGGATAAGCAGCAGAAAATAGACAAACCACTTTCAATTGTCAGATTACCTCTGACTCTGAACACTTGTTCTTGTAGTTACCAGCTGCATGGTGGACCGTTGGTTAGTGCTATCTTGCTGCATGAAGGTCTTAGGTTCAACTCCCATCTTGGCCTTTCTGTGTCTTCACTAACTATGCTATGTTTGGCTTTCAGTCTGTTTTCTTGCTGTTAACACTTTGAAACATAAAAATCACCTGTTATCCCATTTTCATTACTGTCTGACTTCCACATCCACTTATCCCAAATCCACAGATTGTATCTAAAAGATGGAAATGCAAACTCGACACAACTGCACATGTTCTTTGGGTCTAACAGCTGCTGCACTCACGTGCCACTCAAAGCAGCCTTGTCCCTTCTGATGCTAGTCTAGGCCTTACTATAATTTGAATTCCCTTCCGACTGCAACATTTTAAATCCTGTTGTAAACGTTAACGTTGACCCGTTTGGTTATTTAGAAGAAGTTAAAGAGTTCTGTTACTGAATCTTTTATTTGTTCATGTCAGTCATACATGGCTGGTGTCACCAAGTAAAAAGGATGAATGGATGTGTCAGCTGAGTTGGGATGAGGAGAAAGGAGAGGCGATGTGAAGGTATGAGGAGGTGAAACGAGCAGAGAGGACAGGAAAGACGAAGAGAACATCAGAGAAGATGTGAAGAGAGACACTGACGTCTGCGATCCTATCGGGCCTTGCAGCTGATATGACAGCCTCCACTCGAGCAGCACCATGCAGGCTCTATTATCTCCCAGGACATTATTTTAAACCACATCTGCATTTGTCAGCATTGCTTTTATTGTCTTTATGGATCTTATCCCTGAAGCAAAGTCTGAAGGTGTTTTCCTGCCTCTGGATGCATTTCAAATGTCCTTGGTAAAACATGACCACAGGGAAATATTCACTGTTCATACTATAATGTAGGAGCAAATGTTTTCATACATGTTGACTCTGTTTAAATTATTAATAACTGACTAATTGATTATAAATAATATCTGAGGAAGACAAAAAGACAGAAATGAAAATAGCTCTAGCACCTTGCATGCCATGTTTTTAAATAGAGATGTTAGCAATCTGTTAGAGCTCAGACACATGTTGGGGTGACGTTCTTCTACATTCACAACAAATTTTAGTTCAAGTGCTGCAAAACTGGCAGTTGTAAACATTTCTGTGTTTGCTAAGGCTGATTAGCTGTGGTCATCTTGAATCTGGTTGACTTCAAAAGGTAATCAGTCATATATAATAATAATACAGTAATAATAATAATAATAATACTAATAATAATATATTTTATTTGTAGGTGCATTTCTTGGCATTCAAGGTCACCTTACATAGTCTAGCATAAAACAGAAACAATATTATATACACAGTAAAAAAAAGAAGTACAAAATAGAATTTGAATAAGACAGTGCAGTTGCGTAGGCTACTTTCAACAGATGAGTTTTGAGTTTGGATTTGAAATGTGGCAATGAGTCTGTGTTGTGAATATCAGGTGGGAGTCAGTATGTATATGTATATGTGCAGCTATTTACATCTGAGGCTAATGGCCAATCTTTATCAGGTGCTAGATTTGTTTGATCGCCTGTCAGACATTACAATAGAAAAATAAAAAAGAGCTAACTTTTAGTTGAATAGTCTGTTTAGTCAAGCCTGAGGAATTTACTTGTTTATTGCTGTCTAAAGAATGTCTCTTAAAGTTTCAAACAGCTGGCACAAATAGTTTTTTCTTTTTATAATTTGAGAAATACTGTATTTCTAAATTAAAAAGCCTGGTATCAAGACAAGAACTACAGATGGTTATCCATGTACTTTGCTTTATCCATGCTATCACGGATAAAGTCTTGGATAAAGATAAATCCAATCTACATGGATAACATGGTTATCCATGTCATTTGCTCTCATTATTGTCTGCTGCCCAAGGCTAAGGGTTAATAATGTTTTAGCCTGTTTGTGTGTGTGTGTGTGTGTGTTTGTCGTGCTTGTAAAATATGTCATGAACCATGAACAGTTTAATTAAACTTTTGGATGTCCATCTATAACTGATTAACTTTAAGTCAACTCGAGTGTATCTTATATTCAGTGTTTGAATCAAATGGCTACAATTAATTTATTTTTCAACATGAGGTGATTTTAGTCTAAAACTCAAGGCAGCGAGCGAGCGACAGGCAGTCCTTCAAGGAACGCCAGGCCTTTACATTTTATCAACTTTTTTTACACTTTGTGTTAAAACTCGGCCAACCAGACAAACAGAAAACTGGAAAAAGCAGAAAGAAAAGTCCATAAGAATGAAAAATGACTAAATGAAGCAACAGGAAGAAGCAATAAGTGAAACAACACATTTGCTTGTGGAAGCTAACTGAAGCACAAGGTCCAGCTAGCTGCTGTTTTATGGCAGCTTAAATAAATGTCTCTCCAAGGTAGCAAGAAGTTATTGAGCTTTTTATGGCACCTTGTGGAAAGTGATGAAACTTGAGAAGGTAAACACATTAAATAAGTCTTAACATGTTGAGTTTAGCTTTTCTTTATTTGGTGTTTGAAAAATCTTTAGATTTATTAACACAAACTACATTTAAAGAAATTGTATTTTCTTTAAATATACAGTGTGCATGCAGAGTGCTTAATGACTGTACAGAAATGTGTTGAATAGGCTAAAACTGTTACTAAAGCTAAAAAGAGCAGGACACTAGCTAAAGCCAGAAGGAACAAGATGCTAACTGAAGTTTGGTGAATAAACTAAAACTGAGTTGCTAAACCTAAAAAAAAAAAAAAAAAAAGCAAACAAACAAACAAAAACAGAACACTAGATAAGGAGCAGCATGGCCAAAAGTAGCAAAAATGTCAGCTAAACGCTAAAATTAATTAATTACCTAAAAGTATAACAATGCTAGCTACATGTTGCAAAACTAATTGAAGCTAAAAGTAGCAAATACGTTACCAAAGGCAAAAGCAGACAAAATGAGCCAATTGGTAAGAGTAGCAAAAGGCTAGATGGAAGCTAAAAGTAGCACAAGAGGACAAAAACAAAAGTATCCTGGAACAGATTTCAACGCAAAAAATGTTTTTGAATGACTCAAAAAGCTCCTAAAGTGTTTCATTGAGGAAATTAATTGTAAATAAAGTTTAATATTAAAAGTTACAAAAATCAAAAGTCACAGCACCCATCTCCTTAAAGAGCTGAATGTTTGATATAAACAGCTAAATTAGCACAATGTCTGTACAAGTCTGCACAAAAGAAAAACAGGGAAACACAAATAATCCAAATGAACATGAATAATAAAACATAGTTACAGTAAAATAAAAGAAGCTACATGTAGTGCTAAGTGTCCTCCTTTTAGCTGTTTTTTTCCAGTACGTGCTGATATATATACTAGCGGTAGTTTACACAGGGCACTCCAATCTCTGCTTCCTCCCGCGAGTGTTTGTCTAAGTTTTCCTCATTCACGACTCAGCTGGTCCAGGCAGGTGCACGCCAGTGACTCAGCCTCGTTTGTGCTGCCAGCCGCCCCTCAGATATGCCTTTGTTTGGTTTAAATCTCTATCCACGCAGTGCTTGAAAAAACTAAACAAATGTGACCGTCCTGTATTTGTCTACCACACACACACGGATGAGGGAAGTTCACAGAGACGCACATTTGCTCTGCAGAGGCCTCTCAACAACAGACCCACATTCATTATGTAATACGTGGTACAGTGATTCTTGAAGAACTGTACATTTGCTTATGCAAGCTCTGCTCACATAAACATACTGTATGCTGCTGGCTGAGGGGAAAACGTTCTCCTGTGTGTGTGTTGGACTGATCAGAGGTTAAATGTTTCACGTGCACCGTGCAGGATAAAGCTGCTGTAGGTTGACTACAAATGCAATAAAGAGCAGCTATCACAATGTTTGTCTGTAAAGCAGCCGTTTCCCTTACTGTATTAAATTAATAAAATGTTTGCGTGCATGTCGCCCACCACCTTTCATTCCACAGTTTTAAACTAGGTTCGTCTCATGTAAAGCTGAGAAACAAACTGTAGCTGTTTGGGTCAAATTCTGATGATGATGCTTTGCACAGTTTCAGGTTTTATCACAAGTTGTTGTGCTCAGAGTATGAGTTGTAAATGATGCTCAACTACTACCACATCGTTCTGACTCAGCATCTTTTTAATTTACCAAGTTGTAGTTGCTTTTTGTTGGCTAATATCAGTTATGTGTGGTGGCCATCTTGAATCGCATCAATTCCAAAGTTTTTTTTTTGTTTTTTTTTTTGTGTACGAACATTCAATGGTTAATTTCTGAGAGTATCGTTATAATCCGTCTGTTTGTTGATGAGATATTTTGCTAACACAGAGACAACAGTTATTGCTAAAGTTTCTAGCAAAAGCCTAAAGTTCATGCTCAATAATTCAGGTTTAAAACCCAACAATGTTCAGTCGGGTCATCTGGACACTGGACAGTTTCTTTTTTTGCTGAGATGTTTAAAGGACTTCCTGAATCCGAGAAGCCACCAAACAAAACTGATTCCCACAAACAGCATACTCAGTCAATTAGAGTTGACGAGAGGGAGGGCGGGTCTTGGAGGAGAGGACGGGCCCCAGAGGCCATTTTAGCACCAGCAAACTTTTATTTATTTTTCTTCTCACTATGGAGTATGCTGTTTGTGGGAATCAGTTTTTTATTTATTCATTTATTTATTTTTGGTGGTTTCTTGGATTGAGGAAGTCCTTTGAATGATGTACAAAACATCTCAGCAAAAAAGAAACCGTCCAGATGACCTGACCGAACATTGTTGGGTTTCAAGCAAAAGGGTTGCACAATGATTACTGGTAGTTCTTGGTGTGTGTAAAACGTTCAACTGCAACCACACAAAACATTTGCACAATTTCTGCAAAACGACCTAAAATACTGACGGTTTTGTGTTGTCAAAGTTGGCTCTGGTAGCCATCATGAATTAGATTAGTAACTGGTCAGGTGTAGATGTATTTTCAGTCCATATTTTCTGAAATTTTTATTAAAATCCTGCTGGTGGTTCCTCAGATACGTCTTTTGACAGAGTTGACCTGATATAGTTATGGAGTTATGGAAAAATGTTAAACAAAGATCTCATATCTCAACTGTCTCAATCTGTTAGTGCTCAGAATGTGTGAAAAGACAAAATAATTTTGTAATAGTTTATAATATGCAAACGCAAAGAGGCCTGTTTTTCATCCAATTAGCTGACTGATCAGACGGGAAGCACATTGAGAGCTGATATTTTGATCCTGGGATTGGACTTCTCAGCTGAAGTCTGATGGAGGACATCCCACTAATCCCTTAAAATCACTCATCCCACTGAGACTGCTAGCATCACCGTGATTATAGTGATGATGATGATTAGGATGCTGACATGACCTGGATGTGTGGTCATCAAACATGGGACAAGTAGTTATAGGTACAAAGATGTGTTCCTCTTCTGAAACAGTCATTTAAATCTTCAGCTGATGAGAGCCGGAGGGGCGGGGCTTCTGCTGCTGTCAGCGAGCAGAAGCTGTTTGCTTTATCCCCGAGGGGGCAGCTGGATGACTGGTTGGCTATAAATCTGCGCAGAGAGGAGACTAATGCATGGGAATCCTTTCATTTGGGATTTTACAGAACAGAAGCTACAGTCAAACACATTTCCCACCATCCGACAGATGTTGAGAGCCATCAAGTTCAAGTGCTTTGAAGTCAAACTGTATTGTGCTTCTCGCAAATCTGTTCATGTGACAAATGTGCCGATCTTTAGACTAGACTTAGCCCAGCCAGCGAGGTAAAACTACAAGCGGTGGCCTATACTGTACTTTGATCTTCTAACATTACTGTAAATGGGATCAAAAGAAGCATCATCCACCTACAAATGTGAATGTGGGGTGATAGTGTTTTGCATTTCCCTTGTCTCGGTGTTATTTTGTTTATACTTTTTAGTAAAATAAACTAAGAAATCACTGAATGAATTTTAGTGAAACTTTCAAAAAGTCATCATTGGGGAGACATCTACATTACCTTTTGGAGTGAACTCAGTTTTAGTTGGCCACCACTGCTAATTGACTGCAGCCTACACAAAAATGGCTGTTACTCTGTAAATGTTACTACTATTGAGCTAAAGTTTGATTATGCACATTCCTTCAAGGAAAGTTAGGTCTTTAATTTAACCAAGCTTTATGTTTTATGTGACTGCCAGGCGTAGTCCTAAAGGACGTGTAGTTAAGTTATGTGAGCTAATGCTAGCTTCCTGTATGATGTATTAGAAGGACTGGAGTGAGCTGGGCCAACAACAGGCAGCGTATCAGTTACCTCTCTATTGTTAGCTAGCTGTGCTATTATTATAGCCCTCAGTGTAAGACGCGTGGCTGCAGTTTTAATACAGACCTGCTGCTACAAGCCAGAAACATCACGATGCACATCTGTTTAAACACTGAAAATTATTTTTAAATGGCATGTATTGAATAAGTGGTACAGTGACACTGATGCTGTCACTTCTCAGTGAAAAGGTCGCCCGATCAAATCCCATCAGGGGGTCTTTCTGGGTGGAGTTTGTATGTTCTCTCTGTGCATGTGTGTGTTTTCTCCATGTACTCCAGTTTCCTCCCACAGACCATAATCATGCATGTTAGACTAACTCTAAATTGTCTCTAGGTGTGAGTGAGAGAGTGAATGATTGTTTGTCTCTATGTGTCCCTGTGATGGACTGGAACCCTGTCCAGGGTGTCCCCCACCTCTCACACAATGACTACTGGACATGGGCACTTGTGACCCCTGCGATCCAAAAAGGAAGATGGATATTCACACACACACATATTTATATTTATTTCTATTTCTTTAACATTCTCTAAGTAACTATCAAGTTGTTTTATAGGACTTGTGTGATTTGGATGTTGTGCAGCATTAAGTGTGTGTCACGACAAACTCACGTTGTTTCTGGGTCCTTGTCTTTCTTTCGTAAGCCCAGAGCTTTCCTGGTTCGTTTTTTCAGTCCTAATGCAGCAAACAGAGATAAAAGTCAACGTCATTAACATCTGCATTACAGCTTTAAAGACTAATGTACAGTCAACTGATTGTGTCATTAAATGTCCCCAAAAGAAAACAACACAAAAGAGTAACAGTATGAGTGGATGAGCTTTTAACAAACAGCAAAGGAAACATTGTTGCGCTAATTCAGGATTGTTCTGGAACAAATTCCCAGCTGTTTGAACAAAAACATCTCGTAAATGAATGCACTGCTGATGTAATCCCCACAAGTGTTCACTTCTCCTTGCATTACAAAATTGAAAAGGAATCAGACGCTTGTTGTTTATTTATATTTTTTCATACTGGATATTTTTTCTGAGCACAGCTCCACTTTTAAGGTGCAGGGAGAACATACGTAAGCAGGTAAAGACTCCAACAAGACCTGTTCATAGTGAGACACCTGTGAATGTCTGCTGTGATCAAGATCTATCCACCTACAAACACTTCATCTACATTTTGAGGTAGGAGTAATTGTTGTTTTAAAGGCCTTTACATGCTGTCACCTCTCACATTATATAGTGATTTACATGGAATTGTATGGGTGTCTGAATGTGCAAATAGCAACAGAAGAAGCTGAGACACTTCTGGCTGGAATATCACAATATTTCTGCAAGAATAAACAGGTAATGCAAAATTTATAGTAATGTAATGATTTCAATAACAGCCATTGAATGAACGGTTATGAAACTGTGACGATCTGAGTGGTTCTTTGGAAGTGGATCAGCACAAACAGCACTCTGCTATCCGTCATCGTTACTGTTGTTCATCTACTTGAGCAAAGACTAGTGACTGACTGCAACCATAGTGCACGTGTGTGATTCCATGTGAGTTGTGGCTTCTTCTTTTTTCTCAGGCAAGAAGAAAGATTATAATAGGAATTTGTTTCGCCTCCATTTCCTAATGTGTCCAGTTTCATTACTTTTTGTCTGTCTAAGCAGATCTCACTTGTAAATGAGTCTTCTAGGCTCAATGTGACTTATCTGTCTAAATAAAGGTTGAATTAAAAAAAAAGGATTGGAAAAAGAAGCAAAGCACGATGGATAGCATCTTTTCCGTTTCATTTATATCTGTATGCAAACTACACAGGATGTGGCTTTGACAGGTTTTTAAATCTTTTCTTCTTCTTCTGAGACTGTTGTAGCTTCTGCCATCTTGCCATTAAAAATATTTTCTGTGAAGAGGTTCCATCTTGTGTCAACACAATGCACAGTGCTAAGCTTCCTTATGGATCTTCCACCTTCCTCCCTGTATTGTGGGATTTAGTTTATTATTATTATTATTATTATTATTATTATCACATTTTAATTGTATAAAGAAACCTACTGCGGTTTTAGATTCATGATGAGCTCGGACTGCAGAACCAGAGGTTTCAAAGCCAATGCAGGACATCTCGTCACAGAACAGCTCAGTGGAGGAACAACAGGTGGAGCTCATGCACCAAAGGGAACAGCTGCATTTAAATATGTTTTCCTGCACATTATGGACGTAGTGTAAAATCAGCACAGGTGTTCAGACAACTCTACTGCACTATTGACTCTACAATCAAATGACTTGACAGAGCGCCCACAGGGGCTCCAAAGTAAAAACTAATGGTTCTGTTGCTGCCACAATGATTGTTATCAAAGACAGGAAGACTCTGTGTGTGATATTAGAGATGAGATGAAATGTGTGGTCAGTTAGTGCACAGCAGGGAGGCCCAGACTCATAGAGACAAATATAAAACATGAGCAGAAACTGAGCATGAAGTCACCAGTTTCCACCTCAGACTGTCACCAGTGGCTCAACAAAACGCACAGTCCCATTCTGGAAACTATATGATCCAGTTTCCTCAGAGAAAAATGTTCTTGAGCTGACAGTCAGTGTGAGGACCACAGCCTGAAGCAATAACAATCAGTGTATTGTTCCTTAAAAACATTCAGTCGGGGGGGTTCAAGATGACAGCAGCGCAATAACTCACATTCTTGTTAGGCTCCTTTCAACACTGTTTAAAAACTGCCTTTCTTAAGAATATTTTTGCCGCCTCTGCGATGGATTCTTCTGAAGTTTTGTCGTATGATCGAATCGACAGAGCTACAATGTGACCTCCAAATTTAATAAATTGAAGGCTGCGGTCTCTGTGGCCACTGGGCCTAACACAGCCTCGGATCACGGTGCTTCTGGAACAGGAGAATCACCTCCACCCTCACCAGGCTCCAGAGAGACCAGTCAGTTGGCCCTGAAGTGAGACAGTCTGGCTTCAATAAAAACTGACATTTTGGCGATGATTAGGTTGGAGATGAAGGCTGGCCTGGCAGAGGATCGTGACTTCATTAAGGGTGAGCTCCAAGCAGTGAGGTCGTTAACATCGTCACGACCCTCAGAGCAGAAATTAACCAATTGAGATTGAATGTGACGGAAGCTGCGGACAGGCTCTAACTGGACAGATGAAGTGGACGTTCTGTGCGACACCATGACGAAGCTGAAGAACGAGGTGGATGGGCTGAAGAAGAGGTTCGAGACCATGGAGGAACATATGAGAAGGAGCATTGTTAGAATTAACTGTGCCATCATGCTGCCATACAGACTAATAAACGCACACACACACACACACAAACATAATTTATCTTTGGCAGTGGGCAAAACACATTCTGCAGCCTGTTAGTGTAAATGGATGTAAATAGACTGCACTTAGAGACTTTCTTTCCAATCAAACACTCAATGCACTTCACAACACAACCTGTGCCCTCATTTACCCATTCACACATGCACTCATGCAGCACTTTACTAGATCTACAAAGCTTACTGAACAAATCCTGGTTACATACAATAACATACATAAATGCATATACAAATAGTGTCACAGAATCAGCTGACTTTTATAAGATTAGCAGCTCAGTGGAGTTCAATGTTTCTTGAAGCCAACTGTTCACAACAATGCTCTTTGTCTGCACAAATATCACTGTTGCTGTTGTCTTATTTGTCGCAGGTAAACCCAATCAAAGCTGAGAGACATTTCACTCTATCCAAAGGGCTTCATCAGGCTGAGGAGCCACAAACAAACTGTTGTCCTCAATTAGCAGTATATCCTACAGAATTCTCATAAAAATAAAGAAACTGTCCAGATGGCCTGACTGTTGGATTTTTTACCTGGATTATTGAGCATGAACCTTGATGTCTTGAACCACTTTGGCTGTGTTGCCTGGGAGGAGTCAATGGGGGAGAGGACGACGCTCTTATCACCAGTAAACTTGTTGGCCCACGCTTAGTGGGGAAAACAGTTTGTCTGTGACTCCTCCGACTGATGAAGCTCTTTAGATGGAGGGCAAAATGTCTCTCAAAAAAAAAGGGGGGGGGGGGGGAAGAAACTGTCCAGATGACCTGACTGAACATTAGTGGGTTCAGAGAAAGGTTGTTAAGCTCAATTTATCCAGGTAGATAAATCATAAAAAAGGTTAAATCATGTCATCTGGACAAGTTTCTTTAAGGGCGAAACGTTTCATCTTTCATCTGAAAGACTTCCTCAGACTGTGGCCTGCCAACCCAGATCAGTCCCAAAATTAGCACCTCCTTGATGTGTTTCAAGCCAACTTGCTGTTGAAGGCCAAGAAACTGGCTTCTAACACGTGCAATAAAGAGACCATCTGTCCAAAATCACCAATCATCATGCATAACAATCAAATGTTTTAGGCCAACTTGCTACTCCCAGAAACAGCCTGATGACACCAAGGCCAGAATGGTTCAGAGAAAGGTTTGTAAGCTCTATCATACATACAGGTATATAAATCCCAATAAAGGTTAAATTATGTCATCTGGACACGTTTGTTTAAGGGAGAAACATTTCATCTTTCATCACTGGCAGGCTGCAGACTGATAAAGTCTTTTGTTTGAATTGATAGTTATGCATGATGATTGATTTTTTTTTTTTTTTGACAGATGGTCCCTTTTTGCACGTGTTAGAAACTGGTTGGCTTGAAACACATCAAGGAGTTGCTATTTATGGGACAGATCTGGGTTGGCAGACTGCAAAGACGAAATGTTTCTCCCTTAAAGAAACTTGTCCAGATGACATGATTTAACCTTTTTTGTGATTAATCTACCTTTATGATTGAGCTAACAAACCATTCTCAAGCTTATGTGCGACTTATATTTGGCTGTTTGAAACTTTAATGGCAGTATGTACAACATGTGATTTGTATTGTAGGGCGATTGTGCAGCATTAATGCACTGAATTGATTACCGTACATTCTGGTCAATAGTGCACACCCTAATATGGGAGTGTTTTTTAGGTGTACGTTTAATATTTACAATAAAATTTGCAGTTTTGTTTATTTTTTAAAATTTTTTATTCATATCATTTTTGGGCAGACAGGAAACCATGGTTGGGATTGTGTTCTCCAGGGTAAGCACAGATGTGTGGATTTTCAGTTGACAGATGTTTTTGTTCTGTCTGTGTTCATGTAGGAGAGAGGGGTGGGTTTGTACTGGATCAGTCTATTGGGATTTTTCTTCTTCCCATCAACAGTGTTTAAAATGAGATGGATCCTGCCAGAACAAGATCTGGGAACTCTCTTACAGGGTGAGTTCCAGCAACTGTTTGCGTGGATCAGGCAACTCTCAGGCTTACTAATAAATAAAGTCATGAATAAAATATGGCTGCCTTGTCAGGCAGCATGGTGGTGCAACTGGTAGAGCTGCTGCCTCTCAGCGAGAGGGTTGCCGGTTCAAATCCCAGTCGGGGGGCCTTTCTGGGTGGAGTTTCCATGTTTTCTCTGTGCATGCGTAGGTTTTCTTCAGGTACTCCAGTTTCCTCCCACAGACCAAAAACATGCATGTTAGACTGACTGGTAACTGTAAATTGTCTCTAGGTGTGAGTGAGAGAGTGAATGGTTGTTTGTCTCGTTTGTCTCCATGTGTCCCTGTGATGGACTGGAGACTTGTCCAGGGTGTACCCCGCCCCTCGCACAGTGATTGCTGGACATGGGCACCGGCGACCCCTGTGACCCAAAAATGGAAGAAGCGAGTAAAGATGATGGATGGCTTGTTGTTTGGGGAGAAATGCTTGAACCACGTCACTCCCCTCTGCTGCTGAGATGATAAATGAATAACTCCAACACCTCCACTGCTGTTTTTAAGATGACCTGGATGCTTTTCACCCACAGAACGCATGCAACAAAGAGTATAATCACAAAGCAAGAGCGTTACCTGCCCCTCTTTTCCTCTTTCATTTTAACATTTTTTTGTAGTTTTTTTTTAGTTTGTCAAAACACAATTTTGATTTTTTAATATACAAACAGAAAACACAAAGAACAAAAACCCCTCATAACCCTCCCCTCTCGACTTATAGAACTTTTAAAAATATGTTAAGCTTCACTCAGTGAGTTTTACTCTGGTTAAAGATTTGGAGAAGGACTTCTCTGGTGTTGAGATAAACTTTGCAATCATAGATATGCAAAATGGGAAATCCCAAGGACCAGATGGCTTCCCATCTGAGTTTTGTAAGAAAATTTAAAATCTACTCTCTCCTTTACTATTGTCTGTGTTTTGATAGTCCCTTTCTGCACAAATATTGCCACTGTCCATGCATCAAGCTATAATGTCACTGTTACCTAAGACGGACAAAGGTCCTCTAAATTGTGGCTAATATTGACCTATCTCACTTTTAAATACTGACGTAAAAATCCTTGCAATGGTCCTGGCAAAATGACTTGCAAAACGACTCCCCACAATTGACCCAATTGTGGGGATCACCCAATCCCACATGACCAGATGGGGTTTGTAAAAAAATTAATAAATAAATAAAAAAAAGTCAGGTTTTCTTTGTTAGGTGGCCGCTGGGTATGTTGTACACTCCCAGTCTGCCCAATCACAACTGTGACAAAGTTATTCTCTCACTGGACGCTGAGAAGGCATTTGACCAGGTGGAGTGGAGTTATATCTTCAATACTTTAAAGCTATATTTAAATGTATTCCCAAATTCATGTCATGGGTGAGGTTGATATATACCTCCCCAATGGCCACAATTCGCACTAACTGGAACACATCCAGTTACTTTGAATCCGTTACTTTGAATTGTAACGCAGTACAAAACAGTGGTGCCTGCTCTCACTGCTTCTATTTGGGTTAGCTTAGAACCACTAGCTGTAGCTTTTACGGAAAAACTCTATCATTAAAGGGATAAATCCATTAGGCACTGAGCACAAAGTTTCTTTATATGTTGATGACAGGCTTTTGTACACATTAGATCTTACTAACGTTCCTGAGTTACTTGCTTTCTGTCAAAAAATTGGGAAAATATCAAGCTATAAGGTTAATTTTCAAAAGAGAAAGCTGATGCCTGTGACTTCTTTAGAAAAGAAGATCTTAGACACTTTAACTATTAAAATTAGTTTAAAAAAATCAAAAACCTTGGCATTTGGGTAACTCAAAATCACAAGAACCTCTACAAAACTAATTACGGTATAAACCACTCATGGCAAACCTTAAACAAGACATTGCTAGATGGCAATCCCTACCTCACACCTTGAGGGGTAGAAAACATTGTCAAAATGAATACTCTACCTAAATGTCTGTATTTGTTTCAGAACCTGCCCATCTTCTTTACTGAATCATTCTTCTCCAATCTGAACAGCCAGCTATCAGCGTTCATTTAGAACTAAAAGCATCCATGAATTGCCAGAAGGGTCTTGCATCTGCCCCACAGGCTTGGAGGCATGTCGCTTCCTAACTTCATGCACTATTACCGGGCAGCTAATATCAGAGCTCTTATTCTGGTCGGGTAAGGATCCTTCTCCCAGTTGTGGCTTTGGAGAGAGTCTCTGTTAGATCCAATTTCCTCTCTGTGTTAATTTGCACTCAGCTGCCTTTCAAACAGTCAGTATTAACCTAAACTTTTAACCTAATTGTGATCTGGGGAGTTAAGATCTGGAATCAGTTCAGAAAGGCGTTTAACTACAGAAGTACTGATTGTGGCTCCAGTGTCAAATAATCATGTGTTTACATCCTCAGTAGCTAATACAACTTTTGACAGCTGGCTGTTGAGGGGAGTACATTCACTATGTGAGCTCTATGTTGATGATAAATTTGCCTTTTTTTGAACAGCTGGTACAGAAGTCTAATATTCACAAGTGACAGTTTTTCAGATATCTGCAACTGAGGCCTTTTTGAGGTCTAACTGACTGTTTTCATTTGTACCCTCTAAACATTTTGTGGTTCTGATATTAAGGGGGCCCTCAGCAAGATCTACCGGTATACACTGCTCAGTTCATACCATGAGACCAGTTACTCTCTTAAACTTAAATGGGAAAAAGACTGGGAATCCATATCAGACTCAATTGGGAGAAGGATTATTAAGAACAAGGAAGTTCATGCTCAATCATCCAGGTACCAAATCCAGTAATTCTCAGTCGGGTCATCTGGACAGTTTCTATTTTTATAGAAACATTTTGCCCTCTATCTGGAGGGCTTCATCAATCAGAGGAGTTCCAGTAAACTGCTTCTCCACCAAGGATTATTAAGAACATTTATCAAGAACATTTATTAAGAACATTTATTAAGAACATTTATTAAGAACATTTATTAAGAACATTTATTCATCCTAAATCTGTCTGAGACATGAAGTACTTCAATTCAAGGTGGTGCACAGGCAGCATTAGTCCAAAGACAAGTTGTCCAAGATCAAAGCCGACCTGGACCCCACATGTAATTGTTGTAAACAAACTCCAGCTACACTCTTGCACACATTCTGGACTTGTCCCAAACTGCAGACCTATTGACAATCTATTTTTGACACCTTCTCTGGGATATGTGGGAAAAACTGTGCACCTTTTATCATTTATCACAGTTTGGCGTGGCCCATGTGGATATGTCCTTCAGCAAATAGAAGGACGTGATTGCTTATGCTCTCTTCTGGCCAGGAGACTTGTTTTGTGCAAATGGAAGGCCCCACACCCCCCAGCATATGAACACTGGATAAGAGAAGTCACATATCATATTCATCCGGAAAAGATGCAGAAGAGTTTAATGTTGAAAACATGTCAACACCTGTATAAAAACATGTGGCTGATCTGGTGTGGGTGGGGAGGGACGGGAGGAGATTTTGTTCTGTTCTTTTTTGGTTGTATTTAAAAATAATACAAGTAATAATAAATACTTTGATTAAAAAAACATTCAGTTAAAGCATCTTTACGCTTCCATGTGCACAGCATGTGTGAAATGCTTTTCCTTCCATGAGTGCATGCGTTTGCATTCAGAATCTCATGTTGCTCAAAACATAAATGTGCAAATTTTAGAGGACAGTTTTCATTCAACCTTTATTTATACAGGCTAGTCTCATTGAGCCACAAGGACTCATTTACAAGAGAGACCAGTTGACTAAACTTCGAGACACAATGTTTCTGTTATGTCCTGACCCACAGTAAAAGCATGCCCCAGAGGCAGATTCAGATTATGGCATAAGCCTCTGTAGATGGGTTAAGTACAAAGTAGCTATTTCTTTAAACAGCCTCAGTTTTGAGAAGTTGGTGTTTAAATTGGACCAAATTGTCAAGCTGACAGATATTTTAAGTATGGCTAAGACCAAAGCAGATTGTTGTCTTAAAATTGCTCCAATCTCAAAGACTTCTAAGGGCTATTCAAATGGCGGCCCAGCGGCCAATTCAGGCCCACGGATGAACTCAGTTCGGCCCACCAATAGGTTCATTTGAAGTAAAACTAGATTTTAAATCATAAAACAAAAGTACTTAATGAGAATAACTGCTGGATGTCCGGCCCCTGAGCTCTTGGCTTTCAGTAACTGTGGCCCATGAGTAATTTAGCTGAATTGCTCTGTTAAGCGGTTAAAGCAAATGTATTTTTATGAACATAACCCATCGCTGATGTCATCTTAACCAATTATTTTGGCAGAAATATTATGATATTCCTGTTTGAAGTCACTCAGGCTGCACTGGAAGTGCTGTAGCTGCTGCTATTTGCACTTGCAACCTAAATAAAAAGGTAAACAAGCTGCTGTCTCTGGTCTTCCTCACCAACAGACCATAATACGCATGACCTTGCCACCTCTGGCGTCATCCTCAATACTGGCACCCCCCAAAGCTGTGTTTTCAGTCCACTCCTGTTGTCACTTTCCACCCATGACTGCTCTCATGTGCAACACAAGTCATATGCATAAGTAGGTTTGAAGATGACAGAGCTGTGGTGGGGAGGAGGTCCACGTCCTTTTACATCCTGGAGTCAGACGAATGATTTGTTCCTCAACAACACCAAAACTAAAGACCTCATAATGTCTTCAGGAAACACAAGAACTCACTGGTGAGGAGTGGTGTTCTTCTCTAAGAGGACCTGACAGACAGTGAACACTGGGGGAGCCAGTGAAGGAAGCCCAAGAGACTCTTGTACCTGCAGACCAGAAGAAAAACTAGGCCGTCACAAAACCTCCTCACCAGCTTCTGCCTGTGAACCGTGTAAACTGTCCTGAGCATGGTGTGGTTCTCTAGGTGCATCTTAATGGAGAAGAAAGAACTGCAGCCAGTCACCAAGACGGCACTTTGACCATCCCTGGAACACGTGTTTTTTCTCCCAGGTTGAGAAGCAGAGCTAAGATCCAGTCTGTCTGTAAACCCTGATTAATGTCATCTTGAAATGTCCCCTCTGGCAAGTTCAGGGTGATGAGGACGGACAGAAAGACTGAAAAACTGCTTCTTTCCCAAATAAATGAGAGCTCTTCTGAAAACCTGAGTTGAACTATACTAAAGTTTCAGTTTTTACATTTTATATTTAAAAGACATTCTGTTGTTTGCATTTGTTGCTTTAAAATAAATTAATGAAATTTTTATAATTAAATTTTTTTCTTTTCTTGTCTTTTCAATTGTTTCTACATGCTGCTATGGAAGGGACTGCCACCAGAGTGGATTTGTTGTGCAGGAATATTCAATGATACTAAAGGCTCTTACTTCCTTATTTGAATACATTTTGTATGTTAATAACTGTGAAACAGCCATGTAAAGGTCTTAAAATTAGCATTTGTGTGAACGTTCATGAAACATTCAATATTTATGGTGGCAGCTATCTGATTGAGTGTCGGCCCCATTCAGACAAGCCATTAAGAAATACTTTTTTTTTTTTTTTTAATAACATTCAGAGTTGTCTACAACCAGAATTGTTCTAGAATTGTGCCGCTCCAGGTGGCTGCATGTTGGAGTAGATCTCTTACACTCATTCTGAGATTTAGCTTTTGAAAACTTGTTTTTTTTTTTGGATGTAAATCGCTTTTTTTTCAGATGATTACTTCCTCTGGATTGGATGCTGTGCAGGAAGGATTTTTACTGAAATTTTTTTTACTTTTGGACATTTGTAATGATGTGTAACCATGACAACAAGGTGGTTTTTTTTATGACTAGGAGCTGCTGGTTAACATCTCAAAGCTCAAATATTACCTCAAATACAGCCCCAAATCCAAAATGATTTGAAAAGGAGGTGCTGTGGATGCATTCCCATCTACCTAGAGGAGGTGCTAGAGTGCCTGACCACCAAGATCTTGGAGGTAGCGGGAAACGTGGCTCGTGACAATGGGAGGCCCGATAGATCATCCCCCGGCACCTGCAGTTAAGTCCATGGCGACGAGGAGCTCGGCGAGCTGCTGGGTGAAATAGCCATAACTCGGGGAGGAGTTCTGCCCAGGAGGACCGAGAGGTCTGCTGGGTCTGAGCAGAAAGATCGGCATCTGCAACCAGTTTCTTTGGATCTGCTATGAGACGGACTACAAGTGATCCTTCCTGCCCACAGCCATCAGCATCTATAACTGAAACCAGGATGATGAGCTACAGCAATTATTTTCTCTTTGGGATGAACAAAGTATTTTTGAATAGAACTGAACAAGATAATTGCTCATAAATATTTCCTCAAAACCTCACTTCAAATTAGCTGAATTTTCCTTCAGTGTTAATGTTAATGAAAGTAATGGATATGACCAGTTTTGTATATTACAGCTCGGCTCCACGTGCGCTGCACAGTAACGTGGATACTTTTAGGGAATATTCAACACTGAAGCATAAAATTCAGACAACTGTCCCCCCCTCCCAAAACAAAACCTTAAGACCCCAAAGCTGTTCATGGTTGCTGTGCAGTTGGTGCACGTGACATCGTGTTTGATCGAGCAGGATGTGTGGAGTGTCATGGTGGTTGGCACTTGTGATTGAAGAGTTGGCACTGGACCCCCTCCCTGTCTGAAAGTCAACCCCTCTGCTCTTTGCACGGCTGCTATAAATACATCAGTGTCATAAACGATGAGGTGTCTTGAATTTTAAACCAAATTGACAACTCAGCCCCTTGTGGGACAATTTCCCACCTTCCCTTTAACTCGCGACCATATGCATCACGTGATCCAATCATTTCACATTTAAACAGAATGACTTTTTATTCTGAGCTGCCACAACCAGCTTTACCTGCGCCATTTGTATCATTTGCCATAAAAACAGGAACTATATCTATTACTTCCTGGTTATAATCACCTTTTAGTTTCCAGCATGTCCAGCATGGGCGCACTGAACACATGCAGCGCGTGTGAGGCGCGAGGTGAAGCCATGCGTGGACGGTATCATGTCTGATTCAGGCTGACTGTTGGATCAGGTCTGTGTGGGTCTGGGTCGGATCAGGTCTGTGTGGGTCTGGGTCGGATCAGGTCTGTGTGGGTCTGGGTGTCAGGACAATGCTGCGGTTCTTCGCTCTGCGCGCGTCAACGGAATCCCGGAGTGCGTCATCGCGCACAGCGCGCGCTGTGATTGGCCGCGGCTTGGAAACCTCTCTGGCGTCATGGGCACGAAAGAGCAAAGAATAAAGCGAGAAGTGGCGAGGAGCGCGCAGGGAGTGCATGTCACTGAGGCTTGGAGGAGGACAGGTGGTCGCTGGTAGAAGCAGACAGCTCCGCACTAACAGGTAAGAACCCGCTCTCTTCACTGCGCCACTTGTAAAAGCTCGAAAGAGTTCCTGCTTTAAATGATTTGAAATTGTTTCTGTTTCCTGGGTGTTACAAGGTTTTAGTTGTAAAACGACTTCTCTGCTGAGCTCCATGTGCTGCTGGAGACAAGCCCTCTGAGGTTTGTTCTATATTTACTGTGCAGTGACAGGAGTAGCAGCATTTGACTCTCCAGGTTTTCTTTGAACTGACACTGTAGGTGATGCAACAACTAAAGCCTCACAGAGCCAGAGGTTCCTCAACACTCAAGTCCACATAGATCATCAGAACAGAAAAGTCTTAAAACGTGCATTACTAATGCAGTATGGTTCTGAACTGTGTCAGTCTTTTTGTTCGTTTCTTTTGACGTCATGTTTCAATGGGATGTGGGTTCATGTGTGTTTAACTTTGGAAACTGTAGCTCACTGATGTCCACAGAGCTGAAACAGACACAATACTCAGTTCAGGGCATTAAATGTTCTTGCCAGGTCTAAAGCCTGACAAATGAAGCCTTTTGACATTTTGTTTTTACATTTTTCTCAGTTTTGCAGCAATGACGTGCGTCCACCCCCAGTTTGGATCTCAGTTCTACGAGAACAGCATCAACGGCTCTGAGCTCCAGACTGTGGACTTCTACTCCAGACTGACTGTGGACCAGAACAGCAGCCCGTGGGAGCACCTCTCAGCACCGTCCCTGCCTAGCATCGGCTCCCTGGTGGGCACGCCTGCAGGAGACTTTGAAGCATACTCGTGCCAGTTCACGACAGCTCCTGCTCATATGACCCCGGCCTCAGGCCAGGACAGCCCCTTCCCACTGGATGAACCTCAAGTTTACGGCTGTTACACGGGACCGTTTATGTTGAGTTATCTTGACGAGACCAGTGGGTCAGACTATTTTGGCAGCCCGGCTTCAGCCTCATCTCCTTCAACACCCGGGTACCAGACTCAGCATGTGTCTAACTGGGATTCAGCTTATGGGACATACTCCACCAGTCCTGGATTCTGGATGCCCGAGGACACCTCTGCACCGTACACACCGTCTTTTTTCACGTTCGGATCAGGACCTGTGGAGGATGTGCCTCGTTTGGGTCAACCACTTTTGCGAGAGCAGGAATCTTTTGCTGTGGCTCATCCTCACGTCTCTGCCTTAACCGTCCCCTCCATGGCAATGGAGCAAGCATGTGGTCTTGATGGCACCAAACAGCTGGACAGAAGCTCATCGCCCAAGTTAAAGAGTGGAAGTGAGGGCAGCTGTGCCGTGTGTGGAGACCATGCCTCCTGTCAGCACTATGGGGTTCGCACCTGTGAGGGCTGCAAAGGATTTTTCAAGGTAATAAGACGTGACCAGTCTGTAAACATATTTGTACCATGTTTCCATTAAGGTTTACCCTCACTCCTCTTCTTTTTTTTTTTACAGCGCACAGTCCAGAAAAATTCCAAGTATGTCTGCCTCGCTAACAAAGACTGTCCTGTAGATAAGAAGAGGCGAAACCGATGCCAGTTCTGCCGCTTCCAGAAGTGTCTCACAGTGGGGATGGTCAAAGAAGGTGAGCAAAGTATGAGGAAAAACCAGCAGGGACAGAGTGGGACCAGTAATCAGTTTGATCTGAGACCAGTTCAGCTTTTTCAAATGTGACACAGTGTGGTTCTTTTCATTCTGTTGCTGCAGTTGTCATGAAAATGTTTACATCTCTGTTCTGGTGTGAGAAATACCTCACTTGAAACATTTACTTGGAGCACTTTAATAACTCGGACTCAAAGAGCTCAACAGCACCATTTTTTTGTTTCCAGTTGTGAGAACGGATGGTCTGAAAGGACGAAGGGGTCGTCTACCTTCAAAGCCTAAAATCGCCCGCGATCTGACAACCACTGCACCACCGGTGAGCCTGGTCTCTTCTCTTGTGAGGGCCAACGCCGAGTCAAATCCCGACGATGCGTCGCTGGATTATTCTAAGGTGAACAGAAACAGAGCTCCATCTGGTTTTACAGTGTAGCTCGACCAAAGCAGAGTGAAGTGACACTCAACACCTGTTTGGTTTCAGTATTTTGAAAAGGAAGTCAGCTTAGACCAGAAGGAGGACGTTGCTGACATCAGACAGTTTTACGACCTCCTCACAGCCTCCTTTGAGGTCATCAGGAAGTGGGCCAAAGATGTCCCGGGTTTCTCTGATTTCTGCTCAGAGGATCAGGAACTCCTGCTGGAATCTGCATTAGTTGAACTCTTCATCCTGCGTCTTGCATATCGGTGAGTAAAGCTTGACTTTGTTTTTTAAGTTATTATTATTATAGAAAGACTGTAGGTATAATTTGTTCTTTAAGACAGAACCGACAACCTGTATTTTCTTTTCTGTAGGTCTGATCCTGAGATGAAGAAGCTCATCTTCTGCGACGGGACTGTACTTCACAGAACTCAGTGTGTCCGAGGCTTCGGGGGCTGGATCGACTCCATCTTGGAATTTTCTCAAAGTCTTCATCGTCTGAAGCTGAGTGACTCCTCCTTCGTCTGTCTCACAGCTCTGGTCACGATCACTGGTGAGATCATCCTACTCATGTCAAGTTTAAACTTTTCATTCAAGCAAACTTTGGGATCTTCTTTAGGCTTTATTTCAGTCATTACACAACACAGGGCTGGAACAACAGGTGCATGGCAACGTGAAACAGGAGCTCGTCTATAATGAGATGTTGTATATCACTGCAGACACAGTGAAGGTTAACGTGCAGACCCAGCAGACTGTCCCAGTGTTTAGCAGAGCTACAGGTTTTTATTTTAATAAACTTTATTTTAGCTTACTATGTCAACTTTCCAAATAATTCAGCTGAACCTTGTAAATCATTTTCCTCACTGCATTCATTTCAAACCAAACACATTATTCTTTTATTTTAAAGAGTGAAAACTTAAGCATGTTTTTCATTTCTCTCTGCAGACAGGCATGGTCTTAAAGAGCCGAGGCGTGTGGAGGACTTGCAGAGCCAGCTCATCACCTGCCTTAAAGACCAGGTTTCTGCCTGTGGCTCTGAGTTCCTGCAGCCCAATCACCTATCCAGACTTCTGGGGAAGCTGCCTGAGCTCAGGACTCTGTGCACACAAGGCCTGCAGCGCCTCTTTTACCTGAAACTGGAGGACCTTTTACCCCAGCCTCCAATTGTGGAGAAAATCCTAATGGACACGCTACCGTTTTAAAGACGGACAATGTGGGGAATCTGTGTATTTTTTTAAAAAAATCTGGAGTTTATTTGGGAGCCAAAGAGAAAACACTTGGTGCTTGTACTCCAGATGAACAAAATGAAACTGCAAAGTTGTGAAGAGTTCAAATCCTGAGGGATTCTGCAGCATGAAAAATGCTACTTCTGTGTAAGAAGGTGAATCATATTGTTAATGACATAAAGTATCTGGATCCAGTACACAAAGCTCAATTTGGTTGACGTTCTGGAAAACTGTAGTCAAGATGAAATTAGAAAGACCTGCTGAAGGGCCACACAGTGACTGTTTACACTGAACAACACATCATGGATGGAGGGACGATGACTCCTGTCATTTAATTTGACTCCAGTTAACATCTGAACCTTGCTTTGGGTAGAAGTACATAATACAGTCTGGTACTTACACTGGTAGGTACTGGGTATGTATACCTTATCTGATCATAATCGGGTACAGTATATGCCTGGTACTTGCAGGTACCCAGTAATTACCCTGTTCTTGCAGTAGGTAGGTAAATCTGATAAGTGCCAGATGTATTTTTTCCATCTTAAACATGATTAAAGCATTTTTGTAATCATGTGAAGCTCAAATATTAAAAATCTTTCAACTCAGGTTAGATTAAATTGAAATCAGTGAGTCATTTGACAGAACCAAGCTGTGATACAGGCAGCCTTTCCCTTCACCTTGATGCTGGACAAAAGTCACTTAAAACTCATGTACACTTTATATTTCACGCCACCATCAAAGTTTGGTGATAATTGGTAGGTTAAATGGCATCATTCATGTATCATGAATCAGCATGGAGCAGCTAATATACTGTGTATTATCCAGTACATTCTTACACTTACACTTGTTTGTAAATAACAATAAATCTGTGTTGAATCTCGAAGGTGCTTTGACACGTGAACTGTGTAGTAGGAACATTTTGTTGCGTGCTTAATATTTTTACATACTATGATGAACTTTATCGCTGAACTTGAAATAAAATACAAAAGTGCACATTCTAAATGCATTTGTTGTTCTTAATTTTTTCTTTGTGTGTGTGTGTGTGTGTGTGTGTGTGTGTGTGTGTGTGTGTGTGTGTGTGTGT
>JARVGV010001153.1:33377208-33387511 GCA_031762435.1 Hypsolebias longignatus | reverse complement strand
CCATGAAACTCAACAGTCATGTAAACATGATCATTAAATCCTGTTTTTTCCAGCTGAGGCGACTGTCTAAGCTGAAGTCCATATTATCCAAAAATAACCTGGAGACAGTAAAACACACATTTATTACATCTTGATTACTGCACTTCACTCCTGTTTGGTATCAGTCAGACCACTGCACGACTACAACTGGTCCAGAACGCAGCAGCCTGATTTTTAACCAGTACAGGCAAAAGAGAGCACATTTCACCAGTCTTGGCCTCCCTGCACTGGCTACTGGTTCATCTTTGAATCCCGTTCAAAATACTCCTGTATGTCTACAAATCACTGAACAGTCTCGCCCCCGCCCATCTCTCTGATTTGCTACAGCCGTATGTCCCACCACATTCTCTGAGGTCAGCAGACAAGTTCCTTCTCACAGTTCCAGGAACTCGTCTTAAACACAGAGGTGACAGGGTCTTCTTTGTAGCAGGCCCAAGACTCTGGAATGAGTTACCTCGGCTTGTCAGACAGGCCCCCTCCCTCTCGGTTTTCAAATCCTGTTTAAAAACCCACTACTTTTCCGTAGCTTTCAACACCTGATGATCTGTGTTTTAACCTGTTTGCTTCACACAGGTTGGTCATTATATTTATTATCTGTGACGTTTTTATGTCTATATTCTGATTTTACTTCAATTTGTATGTTGCTCGTGTGTTACCTGTTTTTTGTCTGTTTGTACATCACTTTGGTTGGCCTTGTTGTTTTATGTGCTCTATAAATAACATGGTATGGTATGGTAATTCCACCAGCAGTCACATGCTGAAGTGTCCCTGGGCAAGACTCTGAACCCCTCATTGCCTCCCATGTGTGTTCCATCAGTGTATGAATGTGATAAAGCTCTGATTAGTCTTTGTACAGAAATAGTAGAGGGCTGTATGAATGGGTAAATGAGGCACATATTATGTTGTAAAGCGTTTTGAGTAACTTGACATGTAATTACAATCCATTTAGTAGACTTTACCAATTACAGGTGTTAATTCTGAGGGCTGTTACTGTTAGCTGTTATTTCTCAGGTTTACACAGCTTTGCTCTTTTTTTTAATGTTACTTCTGAAGGTAATGGTTGAGGCTTCAAAACAAGATATGGTTGTGAGGCAGAGGGGCCCAGACATCTTCTTACTTATCACCTCTTCCAGCTCAAGAGATTCAGGGTGTTCCCAGGCCAGCTGCAAACAATATGGTGCTTTGCTGTCTCTACACTCATCAGTCCCAAACCACATTGCACCAGTTAAGGGCCTGCCCACTGCTGGCACCCACTCCCACTCAACCTGGTTTATGGGAACATCTTGCTTGTGGTGGAGCGCTGTCATCTGTTGACCTGCCCAGCACATACATATCAAGAATGTTCCATAAATTATACAGGTATTTTCCCAATTTTCATGACTATGAACATACAAAAACTCAACTTTCAAGTTCCCTTTGCATCTCAGAGCCAGCCCGTAAGGAAATTCTAAGGTCAGACCCTCCCGCCATTGTATTATTCTCATTATATCCTGTTTTTTTTTTCCTTTCTTATTTCCTATCGGTAGCCACCAATCAAAGGAAAACATCTATATTTACTTTAAGTTAGTTACAATTAGTACATGTAGTACAGTATTTATACCACATCTGTTACCTCATTTTGTCCTGAAAAAAAAAAAAAAATGCAACATTGCATTTGTGTTGTGTAATGTTTTAAAGGCTCATTTTTTTCTCCACTTTTGCCCTCTCTTACAGCCCATATTTCAAACGTACAGTAGTTCACGAACTTGTTCAAAGTGCTCATTCATCATTCTGTCTCTTACTCCAGCTGTTACTTCACTGGTGTTTGATACTTCATCATAAAAATACAACAGAAAACACCTAAATATTTTTGCCCAGCTGTATTTGTACTCATTGTTTTTACTTCTGTTCTGAGCCTCCATTATTATTAGACTGATTGGAATGTTAGAGAAGGCAGAGGTCAAAGTTCGGTGACTGAACCAGCAGGCTTTCCTTACTTTGACCAGTGAGGAAGGCTGGCAGCAGTCATTTATGAAGCTCCTTAACATTTATGAAAAGTTATGTTCAAAATTAAAGGGGTGCCTTGTAGAACTTTTTTATTTTTTCCCCTCACAAGATGTAATTATTACATTGTTAGAAAAAGAAGAATACTACAGGAGAAAAGTGTTTTATGAGTAATTAATTTTGAACAAAGAAATTATTGCATTAATGCAGAGCGGCTGGCTTCCTATTTGATAATCAGACATTGATTAAAAAGATCAAGTACAAAGTACAAACGAAGCTGCTGAATGTACAAATATTTAAAAGAAGCCTATTTAACTAATTCTCAATATAATTATGAACTTCATGATTCTTTTTTATAGATTAACAGTAAACAAAGCATTATTTTAGACATTGTTTTAAAAGGAAGTTCAATTAAAGAATCAGCATTTATTGATAAAACCGTTTACAGAAGCCAAAACGTGCACAACATGTTTCATACTGCAAAAGTTATAAACAATAAAAAAATTAAAAAAAAAATGCTAGAGTGCAGCAAGTTATTAAAAGCCTGCTTGAGTAAAATGTTTTAAAATTAAAATTTAAAAGGCCCAGATCAGTGAGTGAGCACAAATCACAAGGTACCCACAGTCTGGGTGTAGCGACCAAAAATAAGAAGGATAATAAGATAGTTAAATTATACTATTTACTCCTTCTTTATTAACTTTGTTAATTACTTGTTGTGTTATGTTGTTTATTTGTCATATGCAGGTTAACACAACAATGGAATGAATTGTTCAGGATGAGAAGAAATGATCCAACTCGCTAAGAAAAAAATACTAAAGCATGGAATAAGAGTCAAAATAATGTACCAAAAGTTAAAATGAAATACTGTATACCATAATTTCCGGACTATTGAGTGCACCTGAATATAAGTCGTGGCCACTAAATAAATAAAAAAATACATTTTTGTACATACATAGGCTGCATTTTTCTACAAGCCACAAGTGTCCACATTGTAGCATGAGATATTTACACTCAAATATTTTTTAAAAGTTTTAATTAAGTACGTACCATGTCCCCAGGGAGGGGAGCACAACGAGGAGGGGAGGAGAGAACGGGGAGAGGGTTTTTATTGGTCCACTGTGACCAATTTGGTAATTTCATTGGTCAGATTTATTTATTTATTTACTTTACCTTTATTTATACAGGTAGTCTTTTTGAGTAACATTGCTTGCTGCTTTTATGCAAAGATCTCACATGATCTGTTTGTACTTTGTTGCAGAGACTCTCAGCTACTACCACACCAAATGTTCTGTACTTGTAAAATTCATCTAATTTTAGCCATTTTTGTGTTCGCTAAGGTCACTTAGCAGTGGTGGCCATCTTGAATCTTGTTCAAATTACATATTAAATCAGTAATATGTCTCTGTATTGTATGAGTAACAGTTTGTTTTGCATGGTGAAATGTAAGAAAACATTACAAATCATTTTGAGTTTTGCTTTTAAACTTAGAAGACACAAAGATGCTTCATTTGGCTACAGAGTTCCTTTATTTCTTTCTACAACCATAGTGTGAATGGAGCTTTTCAGAGTCAGTGCGACAGAGACAGAACAGGCCTTGGTCTTGTTCTGACACATATTCAGGCTCATTCTGTTAACAACATGCACAAGAAGACCTTGTTTTTCACAGTTACTGATGGTGGTTAATGATTTTTATCAGGTTCAAGTTAACTGACAACACTGAAGAATTTAGAAAACATCAAATTAAAAGCAAACATAAAACATGTTTCTTTCTTTGACCTATAGGAAACAAAGTCCATCAGCATCCAGGGATCCAAACCAAAAATACGACCAAAGGGAGGGGGGCGACCACCCACAGTATGCCCCGACAGACGGCAACATGCCCAGATCACCGTCCGACTATGGGGATGGGGACCCTCGGCGGGCTCCACGGGGCCCACACTTATTCCCAGATGGGGATGCAATACAGATGGGCTATCAGGACCATCGGGGTCCAAGCCGCTGGCACTCCCAAGAATACCCACTTGACCAACAGCTAGATGGACCACAAAGTGAGTTTGACCTCCAGCGTCAGCGCCAGGAGGAGTTTCAGGCACGATACCGCAGCGATCCCAACTTGGCACGCTATCCCGTCAAGCCTCAGCCCTACGAGGAGCAAATGAGGATGCACGCTGAAGTGGGGCGGCTGAGGCATGAGCGTCGCCACAGTGATGTCTCCCTGGCTTACACAGAGCAGGATGATCCTGGTCCAATTAGGCTGTCCCGTCAGCACCTCACAGAGCGCCGGCCGCCTATGATGGAGCAACGTTCATACTCAGTTGACCGGTCCTCCCCAGGGCCCATGGGTCCTGGCCTCGGAAGCCACCGAACCTCCAACCACAGTCCCCCAACTCCTCATCGGAGCCCTGTGCTGGGTGAGCGAGCGGGGGACATGCGGAGAGGAGACCTGGGAATTGCTGGGGACGCCATGAGGAGGCAGCAACACCATTTGGACCCAAGCTCAGCTGTCCGCAAAACCAAAAGAGAGAAGATGGAAAGTATGTTAAGGAACGACTCTCTAAGCTCAGACCAGTCGGAGTCAGTGCGGCCACCACCCCCTAAGCCCCACAAAACCAAAAAAGGAGGAAAGATGAGGCAGGTGTCACTGAGCAGCTCAGAGGAGGAGCTGGCCACCACACCAGAATACACAAGCTGTGAAGATGTGGAGATAGAGAGTGAATCAGTCAGTGAAAAAGGTAGGAGCTTCTACTTTCACCATGTGCACACAGATTGATTAAACACTTGTCTCTCTCATTACATGACTAACTTTTCTAAAGCTGTTTTAATAGAATGAAGCCTTCCTGCTGTACATTCTCAAACATTGTGAGAACATTTTATTGCACCTGTAATGAAATAATTGTTGCTTTTTCTCTCAGTATTCTAAATGCTGTTTTCTGAGTCAAATGACCTCCAGATTTCCCAGTCTGTCTGTGTGTGTGTGTGTGTCTGGTGTGTGTGTTTCTGTGTTTTATGTTCGGCTCACTATTTTCAGTTTAAAAATGTCAGAATAATTCAAAACATGTTTGATTAACTTTCACAGTTGTCATAATCAGCTGATTATTTGCATTACACTTTAGTTCTTACAGAAAATGTAACAAGTTTAACGTTCTTCATTGTTAATTTACGTTACATATAAACAGTGGATTTCTATACGAAAACACAAAAAGTGCATTTTTGTTGTGAATCATAAAACTAAACTCCTGGCCTAAAAAAGTACCATTTACAAAACAAGCCTAAACTGATTACAATGAGCCGTGTATGTTTTTTTTATGTAAAGTTCTGCTGCGTTTCTTTTTGTTGATGAATCTTCTCTAATGGCGTCTGTGTCTTTGACAAGGATGTCTTTTAACCATGCTCACAGAGGATGGACGGCCATGACTGTGGCTGTAACATCTAATGAACGTTGAGTAACTTGTCTTTTTTTTTTTTACTGCTGTTCTTACAGCAAACTGTGTGAGGTCCTGATTGTAGCACACATTTTACACACAGCCATTTTGTTCTAATGGACAGTGTTGCACTGTACTGAGCTGAGTTAATAACAGCTGCATTTGCTGAGCAGAGGTATGTTATCTATGATGCATTTTAATAATTAAAGATAATAAATGAGCAGAGGGTGATTATGTGTTTCTGCAGCCTATAGCCTTTCCATTATTACTTGTTGTTAGCATACTGTCAATTGTTGTAAACTAGCCCTTTACAAAATGAAGCAGGATTTTGACTTAGCGCACCAAAGAAAGTAAATCATCAGAGCAAAAAGTAGATGAGCTCTGTTTAGTACTTACTAATATGTATTTAAAACTGTATTTTTAAAGGCTTTTCTCTGCATGCAGTTTTTTTTTTTTTTAAGTTAGCGTTCTGTTATTTTGTGACAGAGCCTAGCATGGGTTGTTCTGCCTGACCTTAAAATATCAAAATAAACCTGATTACATTTAAATACAGTACTAAAGTTATACTGGTTGAGCAGATCCTACTGTTTTCCGCCTTGTGATGTAGTGAACACTTGCTAGTTAATGGGCCATGTTATCTGCCTCAGTCTGCACTGGACCATTTGTTTCATCGACGCAACAAAGGCTAATTCTTGTGTCTTCTTGTGAAGGTTGGTTTTCAGACAGATACATTAAAAAAGGTGATGAGTGGAGTGAAACCTTATACTGGTCCTTAGCCAAGCTGTCACTGTGGGGGTGTTTCTACCAGAAATAAAATGTATTTTTAAGGAGGGAAAATTTGAGAGCTTCACCTAATTTGTTCACTTTATAAAAGTGGCTGGCAGCTTGAACCAATTGGCTGGAGAGACCCGGGAGAGTGAGTGTTACCTCTCAGAACTCTCTGTTTGAATGCCCATTATGACAGCTCAAACTAAAAGAATGGCTCAGTAAACAAAGGAGCAGTTCTGGATCTCCATCTTTTAAAACTGTGGTTAACCTTAACATTAAAAAAACACGTCAGTATCATAACGCAAAGTATTTCTTGAACTCATCAACTCAGTTTATTGCAGTTTCTGACTGACGTGATGTGTTTGATTTCTGCTTTGCAACAGCAATGAGTACAACAGCAAAACAAAGATGGCCGTCTGTCCACTCAAAGGAGTTATTCCACATCCTTAAAGAAAGGCCCACAAACCCAAAAGCAAACAGTCAAAGTGACTGAAATACTGTAACTGCATTTAGTCACAGTAACAATGTTCTGTACATGCAAACTTCTTGACCAGCCCAAGTGGTTGAGTTTATTGTGTGAATGTTTATGGAGCATTCACACTATTGAGATCCATTTTATTCCGTATGTTTTTCAGCACAATTCTCGTCCCTCAGTTTTCAAGCTAGTTTTAAAAAAATCACAAATTAAAAACATGCAGCTCTTTCAGGACAATCCTACTATGACTTTTGGTCTTGGTGCAACTTTAGCTTTTTGAAATATTTAACTTGATTCAGGCCAAGTCAGAGCAGGTCACTTCAGGGCACTTTAGCCATCTCTGCGATTTTTTTTTTTCTCAGAAAATGAATTGAGCTCATTTTACATCCATCACATCTTTAGTGTTTACAACCTTTTCCTGCTCCTTTCACATGTTGTTCTACTTCAGATTCCTTGTGCAAATTTAAACATTTGTACAACTAATTTCAGCAGTTTTTCCAGCTGTTTTGTGCTCCTTTCAGATTATTTCTGCTAACTACAACATTTTTGTGCTTCTTCTAACTTCGCTCTGCTAATTTCAGCTTGTTGTGCTCCTTTCAGCTTAATCCTGTAAGTTTCAGATTTTTTAAATTTTACTATTTCAGCTATATAGCTGTTTTTATAGTAATTTAAGCTTTTGTTCAGCTAATTCCATATTTTTTGTACTCAAACGTTTTTCAGCCTAATTCATCAAAAATGTGCTCTCTCCACTCTCCTTGTAATTTAAGCTTCTTTCTGATTTTTAGCTACTTTGTAGCTGTTGCTGCTAATTTCAGTTTTTCTTTTTACAGATAATTTCCACTTTTTTGTTCTCATTTCTGCGTCTTTCAGAAAACGTGTTCTTTCTGCTTTCTTCTGCTGATTTTTCAGCTGTTTTCAGATAAATTCAAAATTTTCATGGTAATTTCTGCTACTTTCAGCCTAATAAACTTTATGTTCATTTCAGCTTGTTATGCTCCTTTTAGCTTTTCTTCTGCTAGTTTCAGCTTTTTCTGATAGGTCAAGGTTCTTTAATGTCATTCACGTCAAATGTGGTACATGAGGTGGAATAAATTTGTGTGCACAGGGTTTCAGTTACATCAAACAATAGCAAAAATATAAAGTTTAAAAATAAACAGTAAACAAGGATCTAAGCTATAAACTAAGCTATACACTAAACAAACACCTGACAATACGCTAAAATATCTAAGATAAATGCTAGTCAATGAAAAAACAATACACCAAACAACAGCAGCACAAAATTCAGCTACCTTTTAGCTGTTTTGTGCTAAATTTAGCTTTTACAACTAATTCCTTTTTTTTCCCCCAGCTCATTTCAGCTCCTTCCACTTCCTTCTGGTAGTTTAAGCTCCTTTCTGCCTTTTAGCAACTTTTTAGCTAATTTCCTCATTTTTGTGCTCATCTCTGCTTATTTTAACCTAATTCAGCAAATATATGTCCTTTCTACTTTTGTCTGCTAAATTGAGCTTGTTCTTCTATTTCAGCTGCATTTCAGCATGTTTTTAGCTAATTTCAGCTGTTTTTCAGCAAACCGCAATAAGCGTTCACAGTGCATTTTCTCAGGAAATGAAATTTCTCCTAGTTACAAAAACAAATTGATTTTACTGTCATGCCTGTAACTATAGTGCCCAAATGTTAGAAGCAACATACAAAACATGTAAAAAATGAGGAACAGCTGCTTTTGGATGAACAAAAGAATAAACCAAAAGAGAATGTATAGTACAACTGTTTGTTAATTGCTTTATTCAAGTTAAAACATTAATGGTTAAAAGAGAAATCAATGCCTTTAGCCTGCTTTTATATTTGTTTGTTCTTCACAGAAGGAAAAGCTGCACAGCACCAGCATTACATTATTGATATGGGAGTCTCCACATTTACAGGTGTCTGTGGAGCAAAAATAGGCTGATTTCAGGGTCATGGGCTCTGTTGTTTTTGTCTACAGCCTACATAGTTCAGCCTGAGCAGGAGAGTAAAGAAATGTTTAAAGTTGAACTACTGACCTAAATAAGGATACAGTATATTTTTATTCTGACTAGAGAACAACCTGAGGCAGCTGTTAATTTGATGTATGAGTTTAAAGTGGGTGGTATGAATTAAACCTTTACTGTGATTTGATACTAGACATTTGATAAATTATTCATTATGTTTAATGTAATTTGTCCTCATGATAAAAAAAAACTATACAGTATATGAAGTAAAAAGATAAAATATTTCAACTCTAGGCTCAGATTTTGACATGACACTGCAGAATGCATTGAAGACATCAGCTGATTGTAGTAGACTTTCACTTAGTTCAATCAGAACATGATAATTACAAATTAAACAAAAAGCACATATGTATTCTGTTTGTATTAGATGAGGATATTTCTGTCAGGCCAGTTGAAATGTCCCCTATTAAACCTTTACAGAGTCTAAAATGTTCTGTCTTCGCTGCAAACCAGACAGGATGATGTACCACTGAAAACTGCTGCACTTTCATTTATAGTCTATTTTATTTTATTAAAAGACAAAACAAACAAATAAAAAAAAAATACAACAAAAATATCACCAGAAACACCCCCCCCCCCATGCAACACCACCCATTTGTCTGCAGCCTCCGTTCTCTGTTTTGCAAAGACACTAAGTTGGAGGCAACATAATTCTCAGGTATGTTGGTCATTTTGTTTGCTGGTAACTGTCTCCTTGTGTACAGCAGAGGTGAGCCTTGTTGCTCCATCAGAATTGGAGGATCAGTTCACGACAAATTAAGACTTTTCTTACTCTCAGATAATCTGAATTCAATTGCATTAATATTTTTAATTTAAAAAAAAAAAGCTTATTTTTTTCCCAGAAAGTCTTGGACACAGTATGAATAGATATTTGAGACAAGAACCTGTAGCTTGAACAGTTAACTCATCAGGGTGGCGGAGCGAATGACAAGAATGTGTACAGATTTTATCAAAGCTAAACTGGACAAACATGAGGATTTCAAAGTTTGACACACTTTTTGTTTTTGCCTTTATTTGTATTTTATGTAAGTCAAAGGAAATAAAACCTAATGCTTAACTTTTTGGGAAAGAAGCTAGTGTAATGGTTTATTTAAACAGAGGGTTTACTCTTTTGTGATGCGTGTGCATGTCAGCACCTTGGAGTTTGTGCGTTCAGCCTGGATGGAAACAGTACGTTACAGGAGGGTGAGCAGGGTGTGCACCATGCTCTTAATACAATGCCTTGAGGAGGTCTTAAGGAAGGAAGGGGGCTTGATGGGATGAAAATATGGCAGGTCCAAGGAAAGGAGGAAAGTAGAGGAGAAAGGGTGTGCCAGCTGTAATGGGCCCGACTCAAGTCTGTAAGCACTGGAGACTGATTTAATGTAATGGTTCTCCCCCAGTGTTTTCCTCTTTATTGATCCCTCTGACATGCTGTCTCATAACAGCCCCGAACACAGAAAAAAGAGAAGACTGCTGGTTAACTGCAGGCAGGTAGCAACCTAAAACATTTTAGTAATGTCTGATCATTCACAATCAGGTCATCTGGACAGTTTCTTTTTAGTAGAAACGTTTCACCCTCACTCCAGAGGGCTTCATCAGTCAGAGAA
>JARVGV010001153.1:33275301-33285773 GCA_031762435.1 Hypsolebias longignatus | reverse complement strand
ACTGTATATATATATGCATACCATAGGTGATGGTCCAAAGTTGTGGCTGATTGGTGCTCTCTTGTGGCTACAAGAGGCTGGCAGAGCAGAACTCACACAAAAGTCATACTTTTTGTCTCCCCCCCACCAGTGGCCGGTGGAGTGACAAAAAGTTAATCTTTGGTGTCCAAGGCTACTATTGACCACATCTTGGCTTTGCCATTGCACCTGGTGGCGGATAATATTGTGTCCTCGTTTCACCAGGATCCATCACACTGCATTGACTTGAACTAAAAAAAATAAAATAAAATAAAAACTACCTCTGCTCTTACACACAGTATAAATCCTACCCACATTAATATATTGCACCAAAAACATTAAGGGTTACCCTGTTCAATTCTAGTCCAGAAAAACACTCATCACAAAGCTTCAACATTCACTATTCAAATCCCTCAGCGACGGGGGACATTGGCGTACTGCTTGTTCATTTTTAACATTCTTTCAGACATTTACTCAACAAGCACAGGCTCATAAATAATGTCTACATAATTTGTTTTCTGATGGACTCAGACATGACTTTGCTTCAACAACTTTATAGGGAAATACATGCTATTATGCATTTCTAATCCAAAGGTCAATATTAGTAAACATAGTTTTTAAATGTGCTAATGCTAATGAAGCTGTCAGCTCCAATGAAATTTTAGGCCTTATTTGGTAAATAAAGTTCTTTCCCGTAATATGTGCATTAGACAAAGCAGCGGAACCTGCTAGTTCTGGTTGTAGGACTGGCCTGCATCATGTCGACAGCAAAGAATGTAAACTGAACGAAGAGAGTGCTGAACCTTTGTGTCTGCACTCACTTGTACCCTGGCATATGTACATTTGAGTACTTTCATGTGTCTGTTTGCCTCAGTCTGTGCATGTGAGTCCAGGGATAACAGCCCTCCACTGAACTGTTTAAAGTGCCAGAGTTTTTGTCTAATGCTTTCCCTGACTTAACCTCACATGTCTGAAATGTTAAAGTTTTGTCACTTGTGATTACTGACACCTTCCAGACAGTTTACACATATGACTTCTGGGATATTGTGCTCCTCTCTTGTTATTGTAGTAATGTTTTTACATTCTTGTCATCTGAATGAGTTCCAGCTGTTACGGCACTGACGTGTTTGTTTGTTTGCTGTGAAGTTTGGGAGGGAGGCCTGAGGCCTGTACTACAAAGCAATATTAATGGTTTGGTGATGTAATTTAAAGTTTCATTCTAGATTTTCAAAGCAGGTTAATTCCCAAGTCTGTCATGATGGTAACACAGTACATGCTGGAAATTAATAACAATACAAAAATTATTAACAACCATTGTACTACTTTTAACTTTTTAAGATAATGCTTTGTAGCTCTTGTAATAATTATGCCATTGAATATCAAATTAATGTTGAAATTTCATCCATCCATTCATCCATTCTATTCCTGTTTTCTGGAATCGGACATCTCTCCACAGCCAACTCTTCCAGCTCTTCTAAATGGACTCCAAGGCGTTCCCAGGCCAGCAGAGAGACATATAGACTCTCCAACGTGTCCTAGGTCTTCCCCAGGGTCTCTTCCCAGTGAGGCATGCCAGAAACACCTTACCAGATGCTTGAACCATCTCACTTGCATCCTCTCTATGTGGAGGAGCAGTGACTCTATTCTGAAGGATTCTCCAGAAGATAACTGAACTTTTCACCCAATTTCTAAGGGAGAATCCAGCTACCCTTTGGAAAACACTAATTTTGACTGTTTCCATCTGCAATCTCATTTTTGTCAATACCCAAAGTTTGTGACCATAAATGAGGGTAGGAACAGAAACCGACCAATAAACAGTGAGATTTTCCTTGCAAATCAGCTCCTTCACCACAACAGACCAGTACAGAGTACACAATACTACAGAAGCTGCACCAATTTGTCTGTCAACCTCATGTTCTATTCCTCCCTCACTTGTGAGCAAAATCCTAAGATACCTAAACTCTTCCACTTAAAGCAGCACCTAAGTCCCAACCTGGAGAGGTCAATGTACCCTTTTCTGAACGAAGACCTCAGATTTGGAGTTGCTGATTCTCATCCCAGCTGCTTTACACTTGGCTGAGAACTGCTCCATTAAGAGTTGGTGATAACAGCATGATGATGCTAACAGGACCACATCCTTCACAAATAACAGAGACAGAATACTGAGGCCATCTCGCCTCTTTGCTACACTGACAAATCCTGTTCAGAACCATTGACAATGGGCACCCCTTCCAAAGTCCAACTCCCACCCTGAAGGGTTTCATCTTACTGTTGACAATGTGAACAGCATGGCAACTTTCCTACAGCCTTCATAGACATGTCCTTTTATTACAAAAAATGATCTCAAGACCATACAGACATGACGCACGTTGGAGTCCCAACCCAAACTTTGTGAACCATTGTTTTAGATTATCAAAAAATTCACGATGCCAGCTCCCAAGCAGAGTTAATCTTATCTAGGTCTGTATAAATAAAATAATAGTCACAATTATATCTGAAAGACTAAAATGGCAACACTATGGATTAGTGGTTAGTACTATTACCTTACAGCAAGAAGGTGCTGGGCTCAATCCCCAATTTGGATGTTGGGTCTTTCTGTCTTGTGTTTGCTTGATCTCCTTGTGTTTGTGTGGTTCTCTGGGTACTCCAGTTTCCTCCCAAAACCAAACATGCCTTGGAGCCTGAAAGGCAGCTTTCAGGCTCCATCCATTCATTCATTACCTTTTACCCACTTTTTCCTTATCTGGGAGGGGGTCACTGGTGTCCATACCCAGCAGTCGCTGTGGTAGTAGTGGGTCCATTCAGTTTTGTCAGCAGAGCCTCAGTACACTGCAGAGACAGCGTGGCAGCACAATACAACTGCAGCCAAAATGTGAAATTAGATTTGTGAGGCTTTCCATAATCAGGGAGGAGGCAGAGAAAGAAACAACACAGTATGTCAAAGTAATACACCAAACTTTAACACATAAATAACAATAATAATACTTTATTTATAAAGCCCTTGAAAACAACCACAGCTGCAACAAAGTGCTGTACATATAAAATCAAGAGCATTTAAACAAAATATAAAACAGTTGTTCAAACATTAAGATCAATTAAACAATAAAAACAGTGCAGAACAAATTCAGTCTGTGCTAAAATCCAGGGAGTAGAAAAGTGTTTTTAAAAAGAGTTTTAAAACTGGACAGTGAAGGAGCTCGTCTGATGGGAAGAGGGAGATCGTTCCACAGTCTTGGAGCAGCAACAGAAAAAGCTCTGTCCCCTCTGATCATCTGTTTGGACCTCGGCAACTCCAGGAGCAGCTGATCAGCTGATCTGAGACACCAAGCAGGAGAGTATGGGTGAAGCAGCTCAGAGAGGTAGGATGGAGAAAGAAAATCAAAAAGGAGCAAGACCATTTAAACTTTTTAAAACAAATAAAATAATATTAAAACAAACAGGCAGCCAGTGGAGTGAAGCCAGAGTTGGGTTGATGTGCTCCCTCTTATGAACTCCAGTTAGAAGCCGAGCAGCAGCGTTCTGGACCAACTGGAGATGTCTGAGGTCGCTTTAGAAGTGCAGTTATATGACAAAATTTTGAAGATCCAGTCAAAAGTCTAGCAGCAACATTCTGTACAGACTGCAACCGGTCTAGAGAGGTTTTGGTTAAACATGTGTACAGTGCATTGCAAAAATTTAGGTGAAATGAAACAACAGCATGAATTAAGATTTCCAATTCTGGACAAGAGACAGTATGGCTAAGCTTGTTGATATTTTGCAAATGGTAGAAACAAGAATGAACCAGAGACTTTACATGATTTTCCAAAGTAAAACCTGAGTCAAAGGTCATCTCAAGGTTTCTAACCAAAGATTTAGCAAAATAACCAAGAGGCAGAAGGATCTGCTTTATCATTACAGTTGCTTTTTCTGGTGCAAAGATGATTACACCAGTTTTCTCTCCATATAGCTGGATAAATTTTTAAATCATCCAGCTTTTAATTTAATCCAGACAGTTAAGTAAAATGTGCAGTTTCGAAACTTCATTAGGAAGAAAAGTTTTACAACTGGATATCATTAGCACAACAATGATAGGAAATATCCTTAAAAGATGAAAGTATCAGACCATGAGGGAGCAGATAGATCAGAAACAACAATGGTCCCAAAAGAGAGCCCTGTGGAACATCAAAATGAACAGGACAGGAATGAGATCTGTATGTAGATGTAGCCAAGAAGATTTATCTATCAGACAAGTAAGAGGACAACCATTTCAAAACAGAACATGAAATACCAGCCCAACTCCTCAGCCTATTTAGCAAGGTTGGATGAACAACAGTATCAAAAGTTGATGTCAGGTCCAACATAAGTAGCACAGAACATTTACCTGTGTCACACTGCATCAAAATATCATTTGAGACTCTAAGAAAACCTGTTTCAGTTGAGTCGGATTTACAAAACCCTGATTGAAAGTGGTCCAGAATACTGTGGTGATCAAGAGCAGCGGTTAACTGCTTGACCACAACCTTCTAATCTTTGCCAGAAAAGGATGTTTAAAGATGAGTTTGCAACTGCTAAACAAATAAGAACCCAAATTAGTCATTCTTAAGTGTGGTTGGATGAGAGCACTCTTTAGACAAACAGGTACCTGACCAGAAGCTAAAGAAGTATTTACTATGTTCAGTAGAACCAATGCACTGAAAAACACTCTTGAACAAGCCTGCTGGTAAAATGTCCAGAGAGCAGGAGGATGCCTTCATGGTGCTAAGCTTAACTAGGAAGGACTAGGAAGGGGCACTGGCTGGAAGGAGTCTAAAATAACAGGCCGAGCTAGAAAGGGAACAGTCAGCCCAAGTGTATGTGGAAAAATATTATTTCTCTTCTTACTGACTTTGTCTATAAAATAAGAGAGAAAAAGTTGGCAATCCTCATTTGAAGAAATAGGAACAGAAGGTGAAGCTGGGGTAGTAATGACCCTGATAGTATTAAAAAACAGTTTAGTTACCTTTGCTCCTACCAATCAAATTAGAAAATAAGTTGCCCTTGCTTCTTTAACTGCATTGTTAAAAGAGGCTAAAAGATCCTTTACAAACAAAAGATTCACCTGTAAATTAGTTTTCTTCCACAAATGTAAATTTTTTCTGCAAAATCGCTACCATCATTTACCCATGGTGTGGGATTTGACACAGGCAATGACCTCTTTTTGATAGAAATCAGTATGATGATCAGTTATCAAATCAACTAACTGGAATTTAGAGGGAAGAAATCTGATGTTCAATAAACCACATTTAATTATTTTATTATTTTGTTCTGGTAAAGTAACTGTTTATTTTAACAAGATTTTTATGGTTTATATTTTTAGAGTGCATTTAAGAGGAGAAGCAGCAAAGAGGTGTGGAGGACTACAACTCTGCTTCTTGGACAGATTTCTAGACTGGATCATTAATTGTCAATAATCTGGATATCCAACTGAATCACCAAAGTTTTTAGAGAGAAGTGCTGCTCCATTCAAAGTGGGATGGATTCCATCTCTCCGCATCAGACTGGGTTTTCCCCAAAAAGTACTCCAGTTACCTACAAATCCCACATTGTTTTTAGAATGCCACCTGGACACCCAGCGGCCGAAATCCGGCATACGGTTGAACATGTCATCACTAGACAGGCTGGGGAGGGGGCTGGATAAAACTATGGAGTCCAACAGTTTTTGCAAAGTTACACACACTGAAGTAACATTGATTTTAGTGATGTAGCAATAAGAAGGGTTGTGAGATGGAGGAAGAAGGGTGATACTTTCTCCACTCCCCTTCACTACATTTGTTTTATTTCATTAGCTCTCATTAAAGTGGGGCTCCAGCTGGTCAGTTTACTGACCAACAACAACTTAGTCACCATTTAATCATCAGAATCAGTCACTGGAGTAGAATCCGTTAATTACAGGGAGTTCTATACCATAACAAATGAATATTCATCTGAATGAAGAGACAAAGTTGTCTTTGAAGTTTTATTACAAAAATAATAAAACTGAAATCAAAAACAATAACAAACAAACAATAATAATGAATCAAGGAGGAATTATTCCAGTTTTATATGTGTATGAATTTGGACTAAGTTTGACTATTTTAATGAATAGTTTACTTTGGATTTTGGTTGAAAGACGTTATTTAATCTGATCAGATGAAGTAATTTATCATCAGTGCAAGCCAGGAAATTATTTACCAAGATGCATCAGCTTAAAATATTCTGGAGTTCTCTGGTGGATCAGGGACACCATGAGGAGGACTCGCCGGGTATTGCCTGAGGTAGCTGATCATCACTGTGACAGCTTCAGGGAGTCTGTGAGAGCAACAGCTGATGATAAGGTACACCGTCCATCAGCACCTTCTGCCAGTTTGGACTTCAAGCCAAGAACATGTCTTGCAGTGAAAAAAGGCTTCATCTTCTGCAGTTATTTACTTCTAACAATTGCAGTTTGAGCAACATGTTTATCTGCTCAGGAGTTCAACGAGTGGACTTTGGCATGCCTACCAGGATCGGGTCCAAAGACGAACCATCTTCCGGTTCGGGGCCGGAGACGATCTCTCCGCATCGAGAGTCCAAAACGAACCACTCAGTTCGAGGGTCCAAGGCAAACTGCTTTTTACACAAAGCAACGTTGTGCAAAGCAACAGCTCAGAGAAGATTGTTTTGACTATCTAGGGAACATTGTGGCTCCTCTCTGAAGAAAACAGCTTCCAGCTCAAAGAAAACTTTTTCACAGGTGTCTCTGAAGAAATAATCCCGTTCTGAAAAACAGAACAGAGAAATATGTTATTCACATTGTAATATTTCACGATTTCATTATAATGATTGAAAACAACAATCAAAATTATTAATGTTCACACTTGTTAATCAAATAAAACCAACTTCATTAACAATTTGTTTTTCTTTCTTAGAAACAGAAGAAGAAATAAGATAAACATTAGTCAGACTGTAGCTGACTCAGTGGCCATGGACAGGAAATGTGGAAAAACATCAGACATTATTGCAGTTAAATGTAACTTTAAGGAGCATGATTCATGGTGAGTCTGGAAGATGAATAAGGGTCAGGGGTTATAGTTAGAGCAGTGCAGCTTCAAGCTACAGTGATCTCCAATTTGTGTAGCAGAGTGTCATTTTTGCCGATGTGAATAACGATTTTACTGTACAGTATTTAGAGTTAATTAGTTTCAAGTGGGATTGAGTGTCGCCCGCTCTGGCTCCTGAAATGCATTTGACTGTGTTTTGAGTCGCAGGTGCCACATTTGATTATGGAGCTGCCAATAACGAGTCTGCTCCTCGGCGGGTGTCTCACTAAGCATGGAAAACCGATTTGAATTCCATGTCAAAAGTCAGGGAATAAAAGTGTGTTTTTAAATCGAGACAAAAACAGTAAGAGCGGGAGCCTGTCTGACATACAGCGATAACGCTTTCCCGTTTTGGACCTGCAAACAGAGAAGGCCCTGTCATCTCTGTGCTTAAAACGAGTGCCTGAAACAAAAAAAAAAGCATCTGGTTTGCTGACCTCAGAGAGTGCTGTGGGACATTTGGCTGCAGCAGATCAGCGATGTAAGGATAGCACCCTCTGTTGGTCAGTCCCCATCCCTACACCTTCTGTTTTCCCTGTCTACGTGTCCAGGTGTTTGTGATTTAGTTTAATTACTGTGTGTATATAAGTTGACGTCCATGTGTTGTTCATGGTCGGGTCATCGTCTGTGTTCCCCTAGTGTCCTTGTCTCCTGTCTCCATGGTTTTCTATAGTCCCTAGGTTTTGTAAGTAGCTGCCACGACAGCTTCTTTATTTTGTATTATTAAAGTATTTTATTTATTTCACTACTCGTGCCTCCGAGTGTCTGCCTGCCTGCATACTAGGTTCATGCAAACAACACACAGTTCCTGACAGTATGACCCGACCAAAACGTGAACCCAGCAGGCAGAAGACCGGATCCACTCGGTGGCTGAAAGAGACGGCTCCAGCTCATGAGGAAGCGGCCGTCATCCGTGTGAGCGGGTTCTGAATTGAACCCGTCCTAAGAAACCACACCCCCAGGGTAGAGATCCTTCCGTCTCTGCTCATGGTGGAGGAGGAGAGAAAGAAGTGGAGAGGCGACTGCGCGGTTTCCGGGCCAGCTTCTTTCCACATTCCTCCACGAGTGTGTTCATTGTGGTCTGCCTACAACGACTCAGAGCCAGAGGAGCTCTGGCCCGGTCCTGTTCCTGGCCCACGCTGCTGCCGGAGGATTCGTCAGACAAAAGGAATGGACATTTCCGAGGTCCAGCCCCTCCCTCCTTCAGTGTCTCCCCCCAAGCTGTCAGAAGAGCCAGGGAGAATTTCAAAGGGTGGGGAGTACCAGAGCCCCTGTCTGCCTGCCTGTCAGATGGGCTCTGCGAAAGCTCAGGGGAGACTTTTGAAGAGGGGGGAGTGTCAGAGCCCCCGCACACCTGCAGGACACGCAGCTGAGGAGCCAAGGAGGCTCCCTCAAGGGAGGAGATCCCTGAGCCCCCGCTCTTCAGAGGAGCAGACAGATCTCCCTACGACCACAGGTGGCTCCAGTGGACCGAGACCTGAAGTCACTGTTGTTTTCCAGCAGCTTCAAAGATTTTTTTGATACTGCTGCCATTAACCCTGACCCTCAGTATAGACGTGATACCTACTCCATTATGGAGAGCCTGATCACGTCTAGACCCAGCCTGCTGCAAATCCCAGACCTCGCACAAGTATTAACCTTGGTAAGGACTCTGAAGACTGACTATAAAGACCTCTCTGACTCCCTCTCTCCTTGTAACTCTGCTGAGTCTCCAGTGTCTCCAGCGTCTCTAGAGGGCGCTATGCCTCCAGCGTCTCCAGAGGGCACTATGCCTCCAGCATCTCCGGAGGGTACTATGCCTCCAGTGTCTCTGGAGGGCATGTCTCCAGCGTCTCTGGAGGGCATGTCTCCAGTGTCTCCAGCGTCTCCGGAGGGTGCATCACCAGTGTCTCCAGAGGACATGTCTCCACCAGTGTCTCCAGCATCTCTGGAGGGTGCGTTTCCAGTGTGTCCAGTGGGCGCTACACCTCCAGTGTCTCCAGAGGGCGCTATGCCTCCAGTGTCTCCAGCGTCTCCACAGGGCATGTCTCCAGCATCTCCAGTGGGCGCTACACCTCCAGCGTCTCCAGAGGGTGTTATACCTCCATTGTCTTCAGTCACCTCGTCATCCACGGAGGGTCACCACACCGCCGATGCCTCAACATTTACAGAGGGTACCCGGTTCGCTGACACCTCGATGTCCACAGAGGTTCCCAGGTCCGCCGATGCCTCGATGTCCACAGAGGGTCCCCAGTCCACCGACGCCTCGACATCCACTGAGGGTCCCTGGTCTGCCGACGCCTCGACGTCCACTTTGCCTCAGATGGGTTCCATATCTACTGCAGACTCTGCAGACGAAGACTCTGCCGACGAAGACCCTGCCTCAGCTCCTGAGGTCTTATCGCTGTCTGCAGGTCCTGAGGTCTCGTTGTCACCTGCTGTAGAGGTTCTTCAGTGCTCCACACAGCCGTCTGCAGAGGCTCCACAGCTCTTCTTGTCGTCGTCTGCAGAGGTTCCACAGCTCTTCTCGTCGCCATCTGCAGAGGCTCCACAGCTCTTCTCGTCGATGTCTGCAGAGGCTCCACAGCTCTTCTCGTCGCCGTCTGCAGAGGCTCCACAGCTCTTCTCGTCGCTGTTTGCAGAGGTTCCACAACTCTTCTTGTCACCATTTGCAGAGGCTCCACAGCTTCTCGTGTCACCAGCTGCAGAGGCTCCACAACTCCTCGTGTCACCAGCTGCAGTTCCCAGTGTCGCCTGGCCAGCAACTAAAGACATGGTCTCCCCGTTCCATCCTCTGCAACCTGGTCAGTCATGGACGCTCAGGGTGACAGTAGTTGGTGGTCACCCACTGGACCTGCTGCATCATGCTGGATGGCCTCCAGGCCGCCCCCCTGAACTGGCTCCTCATGCCGGGCGGCTCCTGAACTGAATCCCTGTGATGGACGGCCTCCCAGCCACCCTCCTGAACTGAATCCTGGTTGTGGACGGCCTCCGGGCCGTCCCCCCGAACAGACTCCCGGTTGTAGATGGCCATCACCCTGAACTTTTGAGTTTTTTCTTGTGTTTAGTTCCCATAATTTTTTCTTGTGTTTAGTGTTTATCCCAGGCTCTGTTCCTGTCTGTTTTTGGTTTCTTGTCCTTGTGTTTTCTCGTGCCCACCATCCTTGCAGTTCCTCCCTCTGCCCACCCTAGTTCTTTGGGGGGCATTTTTGGGGGACACCAGGGGGCGTCCTTGGGGGGAGGGGACTGTAAGGATAGCACCCTCTGTTGGTCAGTCCCCATCCCTACACCTTCTGGTTTCCTTGTCTACATGTCCAGGTGTTTGTGATTTTGTTTAATTACTGTGTGTGTATATAAGTTGACGTCCATGTGTTGTTCATGGTCGGGTCATCGTCTGTG